>PITA01010202.1:36535-73412 GCA_004023965.1 Spilogale gracilis
TGTGAGTGGTATTGCCTGAACTTGACCTTAAAAACCAGGTAAAATTATTATTTTTTTTTTAAATTTAATTTTATTTTTTCAGTGTTCCAAGATTCATTGTTTATGCCCTACACCCAGTGCTCCATGCAATACGTGCCCTCAGTACCCACCACCAGGCTCTCTCATCCCCCCACCCCCTTTCCTCCAAGACCCTCAGTTTGTTTCTGAGTCCAAAGCCTCTCATGTTTTATATCTCTCCCTGAATTACCCTACTTCCCATTTCCTTTCCTTTTCCTACTGTCCTCTATATTACCCCTTATGCATCACATGTAAGTGAAACCATTTGTTACTTGACTTTCTCTGCTTGGCTTATTTCACTCAGTATAATCTCTTCCAATCCAGTCCATGTTGCTACAAAAGTTGGATAATCATCCTTTCTGATGGAGGTGTAGTATTCTATTGTATTTATCCATTCATCTGTTGAAAGGCACCTTGGCTCTTTCCACAGTTTGGCGATTGTGGCCATTGCTGCAATGAACATTGGGGTACATAGGGCCTTTCTTTTCACTACATCTGTATCTTTGGGGTAAATGCCCAGTAGTGCAATTGCAAACCAGTAGTTCATAGGGTAGCTCTATTTCTAATTTTTAAAGGAATCTCCACACTGTTTTCCAAAGCGGCTGCACCATCTTGTATTCCCACCAACAGTGTCAGAGGGTTCTCCTTTTTCCGCAGCCTCTCCAACACTTGTTGTTTCCTGTTAATTTTGGCCATTCTGACTGGTGTAAGATGGTATCTCAGTGTGGTTTTGATTTGAACTTCCCTGACAGCTAGTGACAATGAACATTTTTTTCATGTGTCTGTTAGCCATTTGTATATCTTCTACGGAGAAGTGCGTCTTCCTGTCTCCTGTCCATTTTTTGATGTGTTCATCTTCTTTTTGGATGTTGGCAAAGGAAGCAAAAACAAAAATGAACTTTTGGGATTTCATCAAAATAAAAAGCTTCTGCACAGCAAAGGAAACAGTCAACAAAACAAAGAGGCAACCCACGGAATGGAAGAGGGTATTTGGAAATGACACTATAAGCAAATATCCAAGATCTATAAAGAACTACTCAAACTCAACATCCAAAAAGAAGATGAACAGGTAAAATTGTTAATAATGTTTTTCTATGTAAAAGATAGATAACACAGTTGATAACACATTTCTTGAGATAAAGGAAAGGGCTTTCAAGTGGAGGTGTATGAACATGAGTTTAAAAACATTGAAATAAGAGTACAATTAAAGTAGGTGGAGGGTGGTGGGAAACTAGAAGTACCAGATCAGACATATTTTGAAAATCACTGAAGGGTTTTGATTCTTATTAGGTAAATGGTAGCAATTTTGAGTTTTGAGTGAGGAATTGACAGAATTAATTTGTTTTGAAGAATCCTGCAATTGGACATGGAATTAATGGGATTGTGGGAGAGCAGAGAGCCCAGAAATGTAGTCAAGAGACCAGTAGAGAAGTCAAGGCTCTGCTTATTAGCACATGATCTGGGAAAAAGCAGCAGAAGCAGCAGCAGAAGTAAAAAATGTTATTGAGATCTTTTCATAGGATTTAATGCTTACAAACTTTTATAATCCCATAGTGAAAAGATTAGATCCTTTTTGGAACTTTTAGCAGAGCACAAAGAAAAAACATAACTTATATAGAGGAACCGAGAAAACCATCTCAAATGCTCACAAGCTATATTGGTATTAGGAATTTATCAAGCATTTTGCTATTTGCCTCTTTTTCAAGTTATATTAATGAACCACATTAAAACCTAGTGAAAAAAAGCCAAGAAGAGATGTTCACAAATGTATTTATTTATGATAAATACATTCTAATTATTTTGGTTGGGCTGCTTTGTATCTAAATATTATGTTATGATGTTAGCAAGGATTTATTACCTTGTTTATACTAGGTGCTTGTCAGTGTTCAGACTGTAAAACCATGTGCATTTGAGAAATTCAGTTGTGTTTACCAAAATGAGGTAAATGGGCCTGAATCTCATTCTCCTAATTTAATTACTGAACTAAATAATATCCAAGAATTTGCTCTTAAAATAAGAGAACATTGAAGGGCGTGCCAAAATCTCCATACTTTATTTAGGTTTTATATGCATATTACATTCACATTATGGGCTGAATTCTGTCCCCTGAAAAATTTATATGCTGAAGTCATTACCCCTGATGTCTCACAAGGAGACCATATTTATGGATGGGGCCTTTGAAGAGGTAATCAAGTTAAAACAGGGTTACTAGATCCAATATTCCCTACTCCAATATGACTAGTATACATCTACGAAGGAAATTTGGACCCACACACACAGAGATAGAAGATGATATGAAGACACAGGGAAAAGACTGCCATCTACAAACCAAGGAGGGGGCTGAGGGAGCACCTCCCCTACAGCCCCTGAGGAAACATACACAACTCTGTGATCTCCAACTTCCAGACCCCAGAACTGTGAGAAAATAGAATTCCGCTTTTTAAGCCACCCAGACTATGGTATTTTATTGTGGCAGCGTTAACAAATATAGTTATCATATAAATTTCTTAAACTATTATTTTTGATCAAATACTTTGCCAAGAGTCTTTTCCTTCAGCCCAGGTTGAAATTCAAACCCTTCAATATTCTCCACAGTTTTCCATTGTCCTGTTACCCAACTTTACCTTTTGCTCTGCGTAATTATAATATTTTTAGTTTCTTTCTTTCTTTTTTTTCTTTTAGATTTTATTTACTTATTTGACAGTGAGAGAGATCATAAGTAGGCAGAGAGGAAGGCAGAGAGGGCGGAGAAAACATGCTCCGCGCTGAGCAGAGAGCCCATGTGGGCCTTCATCCCAGGACCTTGGGATCATGACCTGAGCCAAAGGCAGAGGCTTTAACCCACTGAGCCGCCCAGGCACCCAATATCCTTAGTTTCTTAACCAGCATATCTAGTGCTAAGATTTTGCTTTAGATAATAATAGTAATTAATAATAATAACCACTATTATTGCTATTATAACTTATTATTTTTTTAAAGATTTATTTATTTGACAGAGAGAAACACAGCCAGAGAGGGAACACAAGCAGGGGGAGTGAGAGAGGGAGAAGCAGGCTTCCCGCCAAGCAGGGAGCCCGATGTGGGACTTGATCCCTGGTCTCCGGGATCATGACCTGAGCTGAAGGCAGTTGCTAAACCAACTGAGCCACCCAGGTGCCCCAGCTATTATAACTTATTATTAAGACTTTAGAATATGAGACAGTGTTCTAAGAGCTTTATGTGTGTTGGCTCATTTAATCCTCACAAAACTTTCTGGAGAGGGCAATAAGGTTATCTTCTTATTTCCCAAACCAAGGTACAGCAAAAAAATTTCTTGCCTCAGAACACCCAATTAGTAAATGGCAGAGCCACTGCTGGGTTCCAGTTAAAAGAATTTCATGGGGCGCCTGAGTGGCTCAGTTGGTTAGGTGACTGCCTTCAGCTCAGGTCATGATTCCGGAGTCCCAGTATCGAGCCCTGCATCAGGTTCCCTGCTCAGCCGGAACCCTGCTTCTCCCTCTCTCACTCCCCTGCTTGTGTTCCCTCTCTAGCTGTGTTTCTCTCTGTCAAATAAATAAATTAAATATTAAAAACAAAACGAAACAAAACAAAACAATTTCATATCTCATACTCTTAACTACTGTGCACTGTTCTAACAATGATAATAAAACCTCTTCCTGAACATTGACTATGTAGCACAACTTGCCTAAGAACTTTATAAACGTAAGTAATTTAATTCCCACAACAACTTAGTGGATATATAGTATTGTTATTTCCATTTTCCAGATAGAAAATGGAGGTATACAGGGATTAAAGGATTTCCCCATGGCCAAAAGTGATGATATTGTCTAACATGGATTCCACCCAAGGCAACCTGACAGCAAAGCCTCTGCTCTTCTCCACAGAGGTACTGTGTCATAGAAAGTAGGAGTCTCCCTGATTCTGTTTTTTCAAATCCATTTAGCCTTCTAAACTTAACTCAAAATTTTCTATTATCTTTCTTTAAACTCTCTGACTACAGTAATTTCCTTAAAACCTAAAAGCAGGGGCACCTGGGTGGCTCAGTTGGTTAAGCAACTGCCTTCGGCTCAGGTCATGATCCCGGAGACCCACATCGGGCTCCCTGCTCGGCAGGAGGCCTGCTTCTCCCTCTCTCACTCCCCCTGCTTGTGTTCCCTCTCTGGCTGTGTTTCTCTCTGTCAAATAAATAAAATCTTTTAAACAAAAACAAAAACAAAAACAAAACAAAACAAAACAAAAAACCTAAAAGCAGAATATATGTTTTGGCCAAGATAATGGGTGGATGGGATGTTTAATGATATTTTGCTGGATATGGACATTGTATGTCTGGTTGATGCTTTGTCTCCGTCGATAACATGCTGTTGAGGAGGAAAAAAAAACACACAACACAACACTTCCTTAGCCTCGGGGATAAGTTCTCAACAAATGTTTCTTAAATTTAGTTGAAATGTCTTTAATTTCTTATTAGGTGCTTCAGGACTTTTGTATCAGTCTATCACCTATTCTGTCATCAAAAGTACATTGACAGGACCGCAAAGACATCAAAACTTACTATGATTTTTCTTGTTGGTAAAAAGACAAATAAAAATTTAAAAAATGAGAAGCCTGGGTTGCTTTTTTCATTAAGTGGCCAACTCTTCATTTTGGCTCAGGTAATGATCTCAGGGTCGTGAGACTGAGCATCATGTTGGGCTCCATGCAGGGTGTAGAGTCTGCTTAAGATCCTCTCTTGCTCCCTCTGCCCCTCCTCCCTAGCTTGCATGCGGGTGCACTCTCTTTCTTTAAAAAAATAAATAAAATATTTTAAAAATTGATTTTTCTTGTTAGACATTAGAATTTAAATTGTTTTAGAGTTGATTTAATATTTTTTCCAGAGGGCATTCATTTTTCCACAAAGAAACTACAGCTAAAGCTCATCAAATATTCATGTCTTCTCTTTTGTAAAATGCTTAAATACAACATCACATCTTACTTATCTTATGATTCCATGGGACAGCACAAATTGATTACAATAGTTGGGTATATATTCTAAGACCCCAGTGGATACTTGACACTTCAGAGAGTACTGAACCCTATTACACTATGTTTTTCCTATATGTATATACATACATACCTTTGATAAAGCTTAGTTTGTAAATTAGGCACAGAAAGAGGTTAACAAATAAATAGAACAATTATAACCATATTCTTTAATAAAGTTATGTGAATGTGGTTTCTCTCTTTCAAATATTTTATTATACTGCACTCATCCTTCTTGTGATGATGTGAGATGATAAAATGCCTATCTGACATATGAAATTAGAAGAATGAGGTAGGTGTCATGATGCAACATTAGGCTACTGTTGACCTTCTGATGATATGCTAGAAGGAGGAGTATCTGCTTCTGCACTCTGGTTGGCCATAGATAACAAACTGTGGGAAGAGAAACCACAGATAATGGGGGATAATTGGATAGTTTTAGTTCCAGTTGATTTGCAAAGGGATAAATACCTAGTGGTAATTTAATTTTTTAAAAGAGAAATCCATTCTAAACACTTATCAGTATTTAACTTTGGCAAATTATAGCATTAATGTATTTTTTCTTTGTATTCTTTCCACAGTGGAATTTAGTCATATTAAAAATCTGAACTAAGAAATGACAAATTGTCCAAGCTATAAGATTAATTTCCTCTTCTGTACTTGCCAAATCATTAAATACTAGGAAACAACTATTAATAAAAGAGCAAGATGTGTCTCAGGAAATATTCATTCACTTAAGCCAACTTTAGCACAGCATATTTTACATTTCACTAGAAATTTTCATTTGTGATTTAAATTTGAAAATTATTGTTATTCCCAGGTACCAGGCTAATTATAAAAGCACTATTAAATAATGAATATTTATATACAAACATATAATATAGTCTGTCTATATGATTTTAGAAAGAATGTGCAACTGTGATTTTAGTTTTGTTTGCTTGTGAATTATATATAAATATTGCTTAGACTTATATGTCATCAAAATAACACTAATTTACAGTTAATTTTTATGAATTGAGCCTCTAAAAGTATAGAATATATCAAACAAAATAGAATATTTATTCTCGGGATGCCTGTTAAGCATCCACCTTTGGCTCAGGTCATGATCCCAGGGTCCTGGGATAGAGTCCTGCTCTGGGCTTCTTGCTCAGTGGGGAACCTGCTTCTCCTTCTGCTTGCCTCTGCCCCTGCTTGTGCTCACTCTCTTTTTCTCTGGTTAAGAAAAAAAAGAAGAATATTTGTTCTCTTTTGTCAGTCTTTCTATACTAATAATTTTATTAAAATTAGTATAACTTGAGAATTAATAATCCGTGGCAAATTTCAAATAATTATTTTACTAATTTGTCCTTACAAAAATATTTGCATCCCATAATTTATCTAATATTTCTACCTAATGTTTATCCTCATATTTCCTGAGCAACAAAGGTACTCTGGAATGTACACTTCCAAATGATTGGTACTAGAAAATAAAACACACTCAATTTATTTCAGAATATCTCTGATTTATATTAAGAAGTCAGTCCCAAAGACTAACCCATCTGTCACACAAAACCAGGGAGAGAAATAAATTGAGTGTGTTTTATTTTCTAGTACCAATCATTTGGAAGTGTACATTCCAGAGTACCTTTGTTGCTTGAGAAAGATGAGGATAAACATTAGGTAGAAATATTAGATAAATTATGGGATGAAAATATTTTTGTAAGGACCAATTAGTATAATAATTATTTAAAATTTACCATGGATATATTAAGTCTCATCTCTACTAGAAGGAAGAGAAAAATGTTATTGATTTCTGGGTTTATAGGAGAGGAGGGAGGGGCTCCAGTAAATTCTTTTAGAGTGAACAGAAGGACTATACCTTGCACCTTGCAATATATAATCCCTGGAGAGTCTGAGAGTCGCCATTGACTCTGGAGGCGTTTCCGAGAAAGGATGCACTGTTGGGTGTCGACAGCCTTTCTAGATTTACACCTAAGAATAAAGAGGCCTTCTCAACATGTAAAAGAGAGGTCAAGCCCAAGATAGCTACCAGCCAATTTTATAAAAAAATTCTGTTGGTTCTTAGTCCTTCACTGCCCACAAGACAAAAACAGCTTCATAGGCAGTTGTGAGGAGCTGAAGACTTCCATATGAAAGCAAACAAGGGAGCACAGCTTTTTGTAGGAGAGAGTTGAGGCAAATAACTAGAATAAGTGAACATCGTGGATAAAAAACCCAATGTTAGAAAATGTTAATAAGAATGCCATGGTCACCTTTAAACAGAAACACATGATTTATGATTGTTCAACTTATGATTTTTCAATTTTATGATGGTACAAAAGCTATATGCATTCAGTAGAAACAGTACTTTGAATTTTGAATTTTGGTTTTTTCCTGAGGTAGCAGTATGTGGTACTAGAGTCTCTCCTGATGAAGGACAGCGGCAGTAAACCATAACTCTCAGCTGACCACATGATCATGAGGGTAAACAACCAGTACACTCAATTATTCTGTACCATGCAACCATTCTGTTTTTGACTTTCAGTACAACAGTCATTAAATTATATGAGATATTCAACACTTTACTATAAATAGGCCTTTGTTAGATGATTTTGTCCAACTGTAGGCTAATGTGTGTGTTCTGAGCACATTTAAGGTAGACTGAGCTAAGCTATGATGTTCAGTAGGTTAGGCATATTAAATGCATTTTCTACTTATGATATTTTCAATTTACTATGGGTTAATTACCAGAAGTGGTAAGATATTAGAATATAAAACAATGTTGAAATAATGCACATAGAATATTAGGGGAAAAGAAGCATCATTTAAAAATTCTGGATCAAGTCAAAATATACCTAGGTGAAGGAAACAAAGACTTTTCTGGATATGTATAGATTCAGAAATTATGTTATTAATTTACCCAAGAAAATTATTTTAGAAGCAACCTAAAGACTAAGAATTAAAGAATAACAGATATAAATAATGAATTTTATAAAATTTTATATTGAGTCTTAATGGGTAATAATGATGACAGGTATAGAATATTTTAAAAAGAAAAGATATATAATATATAAATATGTAACAGAGGCTGGGAAGGAAAACTCTAATATTTATGTGTAAAATGTGACCTCTTTGGTGGGGCAGGGGGTACAGAGGTAAGGCGGTTGATGTAAAGACAGTAATGAAGTAATAGCTTTCAAAAGTTCATGTCTTGAATAGGAGTTAAAATAGCTATTTTAAAAAGATTTATTAATTTTTTTGACAGAGAAAGACAAAAAAAGAGAGGGAACACAAGCAGGGGAGTGAGAGAGGGAGAAACAGGCTTCCCCCTGAGCAGGAAGCCCAATGCAGGGTTCAATCCCAGGACTCCAGGATCATGACCTGAGCTGAAGGCAGATGCTTAATGACTGAGTCACCCAGGCACCCCTAGAATAGCTATTTTTTAACTTTAAGAGATTACTAGGTAAGTATATATTTATTTAGAACTATTTAATATGTTAATACAACCATTAATGAAATAGAGAGACCTAGTAGAATATCCTAATTAAGGCAGTTGTGATGGAAGAGATAGTAGGAATTAAGAGAAAATTTGTTAAGCAAGCATAAGGAAAGGTAAAAAAGAGGAAATGATAAATTATATACTTGAAATAAGGATGGAAATAATATAATTACCAATATATCAGTTAATCATTAAATGTAAAATGATCAAATTTCCCTATAAAAACAAAGAATTTCATATTGCTTTTAAAAACAAAATCCAGATATATGCTGTTTTTAGGAAATATAAAAAAATAAAGTGACAGTGCGGGGGGCCTAGGTAGTGCAGTCAGTTGACCATCCAACTCAATCTCAGCTCAGGTCATGATCCCATGGTCATGAGATCAAGCCCCACATTGGGCTCTGTGCTGGGCATGGAGCCTGCTTAAGATGCACTCTCGCCATCTCCCCCTCCCTCCTTCTCCTCTTTCTCTCTTTTCCTTTCTCCTCTAAATAAATAAATAAAGAAATAGGTAGGTAGATAGATAGATAAATAAGTAAGTAAGTAAGTAAATAAATAAATAAAGTGACAGTGTTATGGGTTGGAACATGTTCCCCCAAAAGATTTGTTGAAGTACCTGTGAATGTGACCTTAGGTGGAAATAGATCTCTGCCTATGTATTCCATATGAAGTCATCTAGGGTAAGCCCAATCCAATATGACTGGTATCCTGCTAAGCAGAGGAGTGACACAGACACAAAGACTCAGGGGGAGCAGCATAGGACAATGGAGGTAGAGACTGGAGCGGTGCATCTATAAATCAAGGAACATCAGCACACCAGAAACTAAGAGAAAGGAATGAAACAGATTTGCCGTCTAGAACTTCCAGAGAAGGAACACAGTTCTGCCGACACTTTGTTTTCAGATTCTAGTCTCCACATATCTGTTGTTTTAAGCCATTCAGTTTATGATAATGCATTACAGCTACCCCAGGAGACTAATAGACACAAAAAGACCAAAAAATAAATGGACGTATGAGGGAAATGTGAACGAAAAGAAAGGCTTATCAGTAAAGGATCAGAGTAGCTGACAAAGCAGAATTCAAAGCAAAAAATAGTAAATGCAGTAACATATAAATGTAAAAGTTACAGTTTTCTAGGAGGCTACAGAGAGTGAGCATTGAAAAGGCCACAGACTGAAGAGACTATGCTCTGGAGCCAGATGTTCTAGAACCTGACTTTAGATGCTGGCACTCTTACTGAATGACTCTGTGACTTTAGAGAGATTACTTAACTTTTCTATGTCTCATTTTCCATATCTATAAAATGAAAATAATAATAATATTTCAGTATAGGGCAGTTATAACGAGTAAATGAATTTATATATGTAAAATTAATATTGTAAAATATATTAATACATGTAAATCCATATATGCATTAATGTATGGTTGAAACAATAGCTGTCAGGAACACCAGAAAGGGTTAACTATTATTCTTTCTCCTATTATTAATTTAAAACACGATATAAAAACCATCTAAGCAACATGGGATATAAAACCAAACCTCAAGAAAAGAAAAACTTTATAAAGTCACTATCATTGTAGATGATTTTTAAGTAATCACTTTCTGAATTTGACATAATTATCCGTAAAAGAGCAAGATGAGGGAGAACTGTATAATACAATCAATATGTAAAACATACATTCTTTTCTATGTATAAAGCAGAAGATATATTCTGTTTTCATTTAGAAAATCTGATTATTGGGGCGCCTGGGTGGCTCAGTTGGTTGAACGACTGCTTTCAGCTCAGGTCATGATCCTGGAGACCTAGGATCGAGTCCCACATCGGGCTTCCTGCTGAGCAGGGAGCCCTACACAGGCCTCAATCCCAGGACCCCGGGGATCATTACCTAAGCCGAAGGCAGACACTTAACAACTGAGCCACTCAGGCGCCCCCCGAAAGAGACCCATAATAAGATCCTCAAAAAAGATTTTTAGAACCCTATTCTTTCTCCATGATCTAAGAAAACTAGAAATCAAAAAAAAAAAAAAAAAGGCCAAGAAAAATGTAACCATTTAATATTAAGATATTTACTTTCAAATAACTTCTGGGCACTAACAGCGGGGTATATGACAATCAAGTGGCTGAGTCCTACTCGTGCAAAGAATTGCACAAGTCCTACTTGTGCAAAGAATGGTCATCACTGAGTGGTTCTAAACTAAGGTAGTACTATCTCCTTAGGGAAGATTGAGAAATGTATAACTATACATACAGTTGTTACAAAGACTGAGGAATGCTATTGGCATTCATGGTTTGGGTGTCAAGAATGCGAAAGTTCCACAAAGCTCAGAATACTCTTACAGAATGTAGAACTTTCATAGTCCAAGTGCCAGTAAAGCTTCCATTGATAAACAGTTTTAACGGTGACTACAAAGCAAAGACTCCATAGATGCTTAAGATATTTCTATTTGAAATGAAGTTAGTATCACCATGGTAAAAAAAAGTCTATAAAACTAGCAGTCAGTTCAATGTTCATTTTTTCACGGCAAGAACCAAATTCAAGAACTTTCTTTGCTTTTGATCATAATCTGAGAGTGTACAAGACTCTGTTTAGAGATTGCTGCAGAAACTAATTTTTTTTTTACTAAGACTCAAAAAGGGAATTCATATTTATCTACAGAATAGGTAGACAGTGGATAAATAACTGCAAATCAATTTAATTTGCTATTTAGATTTTATTAGTTAAGTCTAATTCCGAGCGCATCAAACTTGAGTCACAAGTTTTTGCACATTCTCATGTAAAAACAACATATTTCAACAGTGTCCTCTCTTAGTATTTCGGATGGTACTAAGGTAAAAGGCAGTGTTCTACAGTAGATAACATGTGGGGACTAAAATGGAGACATGGGTTCTAGTCTTGGCTATGTGTTCTTCTGTGTGTTTACTCATCAATTTAAAATTGGGATAATAGGGGGACCATGGGTGGCTCAGTTGGTTAAGCATCTGCCTTTGGCTCAGGTCATGATCTCTGGGTCCTGGGATCCAGTCCCCCATCAGGTTCCCTACTCAGTCGGACAGTCTGCTTCTCTCTCTTCCTTTCTCTTCCTCTCTCTCAGTCCCCCTCTGCCGATCCCTACTGCTCGTTCTCTCTCCCTCTATCTCTCTCTCTCAATTAAATAAATACAATCTTTAAAAAAAATAAAATTGGGATAATAGTATTTGCCTTACTTGTCTTAAAATGTTGGGATGCAGAGTAACTACGAAGTCTCTACAACGGCCTGTGAATCTGTTCTGGAACTTGCCCTCTCTCTACCTCTCTCACCTTATTTCCAGCGACATTTTCCCTCCCTTACTCTGCTGCAGCCACACTAGTTTCCCTGCTATTTCCTGACTATTAACCTCAGCTCTCAGCACTGACCATTACCCTGCCAGAAGGCTGTGTCCCCGAGAGCTTCAGGCTCCCTCTCTCGCTTCCTTCCATCAAGTCTCAGTTTTAATGCCACTTTCATCAGAGAGAGGTAGCCATATACCATCCTATGAAACTTTCTCTTTATTTATGCTTTGACACAGCGATGATCTATAGTATAACATCTCATATTCTAATTTGTTTGCTTATTGTCTGTCTCTTCTCTGCTACAAGGTAATCTCAGGGAAGGCAAGAAATTCTTCTGTCTTTTCCTTATGAATACTATTCTAATAAATTAGTTTTTCCGAATCCCTCTGGATTAAAAATTTAGCAGTGTGTTTTGTCAAAAAGTTCATATCTCTACTTTTCACTAATTAAGGCAACATTATTTAATATTATTTTATTTTTATGACATAACGTATACTTCCAGACACATAACCATGATGAGTTAGCATAGTAGGGGGAGTTACATTTTTAACATCTCTATTATGCCCTTTGCCTATCTTAATTATCCCAGTGTTCAAATATTTTAAGCATATGCTATTTTCACATACTATTTCCATGAAAAGATAGCATATGCACTCTCTTTTGAAGTGATTTTTTTTTCTTCCCTAAAAGCAACATATTACCTTTCACAACTTTAATATGTTACAAACCAGGTGGGCCTAACACACGTTACTTGCCCTGAGAATAGTTTTCAAATTGGTCCTGGGTTTTTGTTAGTCATGCTTGTGTCTGTCTCCCTACTGCAACATAGTATGATACAAAGCTGAGCCCCCTTCTTATCCATTTTATATTTTCTCATATTTTGTACCTAACAGAAAATCCATAATTATTAATGTATTGAATATAGGCATTAGTGCAATGATAAGTAGCCCCTCCATTCTTAAGCAGAAATAAAATAAGGGAGATTACTTACATTTAGAACCTGATGAAGACGACCCACTGACAGTAGATCTGGATCCCCCTTTCATGGAAAAGACTCCTTTTCCCCTGCGAGTCGTTGTGACAGCCACTCTGGGACGCTTCAGTGGGATTACTGCGCGGGGAGGTGGAGGCACACGCCCGTGGTAATCAAATAACCTTCACAAAACACAAACGTGGCTGAGAGTTGGTTTATGCCCCGTGTTCTATCAAATGTGTGAAATAATTAAGAAAATGGCCTTGTAAAAAAAGGCAATAAATGTTTTTGTTATTGTTGTTCTCACACAGGTGTTTATTAGAAATAGGATTCTAATAGTGTATGCATTCTGGACATTAGAATCTGACTCTCCAATAAGAACTCATCTTTAAGGAATGAATGGACAGGAAACTTTGCTCCGTTGGTACCCTGCCACTTGTTGAAATCATGCTGACCTTTGTTCCCAAGTAAATTTCTTTGCTTGGTCTCACAGATTTATCCTTCTTGGAATAGAAATCTTCCTCTTATACATCAACCCTTATTAAAGCACGAGTTTGAAAAGACGAACAGATCATGCTGAATCAGGAACAAGGCAAAGCAGATTATTGTTCCATCCTAAAACAGCTCATTCGGAAAATCATTTTGAAGTAAGTCTAGATTAAAGAGAACAGCTGTGAGAGACAAATCAACATGGTGCCATACATCTAAGGACTTTTTAAGTAACCCAAGACTCCGCTGGCTGTAGAAAAAGGGAGACTGGGTTTGATTGAAATGGTGCCAGTAAGAGGGTAAAATGCTGGTGACTAGAGTACCAGTGGGACTACATAACACGATGTCTTTTTATTATTCTGGCCATTTGCTAGACATGCAAACTGAGACTAGTGATATTTGTATAATAAGCTATTGAAAATTTCTCTAATCAGAAAAAATACCAATAGAAATTCTAGAAGCTTTTACTAAAAAGTGAAAAATGATAATCACCACAATCAATGCATATCCACTAAACAATGAAAAGAATAAAAGTGTGAGAATATTTACTCATTTATATAAATATATAATTCATAGATTTAGAAGGTTCATATTGTTCATACTGCATACTCATAAACAACAGTTTTGCATACCTAGCACATTTGAGAAGCATAAAAATTCAGAGAAAAACTATGAGGATATATTTCCTCACTCATTTTTAAAAAAAACTATTTATCAGTGAACCAGATGTGTTATTATTTTATCCACTATAAAGAGAATAGTGTTATTGACTTAGAATGATCACTGATACTACTTTATTGTGACATCATTACATAGATTACATTCTCATAATTGTTTTAAAACAATCAATAAAAAAATCTAATATGAAAGTTAAAAGTGAATTTCTATATAGGAAAAAAGCAGTTTCTATAAGATATTTTATAAAGTTACATCTTATTTATGCATACAGATGAATCCCCTTTAGAAAACAATATATGAAATATAATAAAAATTAAGATAGGCCAGTTTCCAAATATTCATTCAGAAACATTCAAAACTGTGATACTATGGGGGTAAAAAAGTAGCATATAAACCATGCTTAAAGCAGAACTTACTATTGGGGCTGTCTCCTATATTAGAGAGCTAAAGTGTTCAAAAACTATTTGGAAGCACACTGGAGAGAAACTAAGAGATGTCTGGAAAGGAAAAGAAATGAAATGAGACAGAGTTCAAGAGAGGTGCCATCCTCTGTGAATAAGCAAAGTCCATTAGAGCTGAAGAACTGCTGGCAAAGAATAGGTCATGGATGTCAACGCATTATAGTTTACTTCAAAGAGTATAGACAGGATGAAACTGAAAAGGGTTATGAATATCATCCATACCACTAGGGGCTGGAAGCTCAAAAGGGTCAACTAAACCTGCCCCTCATTTCAATCACAAAACAAGGACTCCATTACTTATTTATAAGTTGAATTCACACAGCACCTTAAGCTGGTGAACCAAAACACGAAGGCACTTTTTATGAGCTCTAACACCCAAAGCTATTGAGGGGAAAAAAAAAATGGCAATTGACTCATCTCTTCCAGGGTAGATGTTGCCGCTTCAGATGAAAGGCAAGCTGTTTTGGAGGGGCCATTTCCCTGGGCCATGAAAGTGCAATTTGGCTGGTTCATTAACTAAGTTAATCTATAAGTTGGGCTAAGAACATTTCTAAAGCACAAGTAAAATATACAATGATGGAGGAATGCTATAATGAAGATTCAGGCCAAGTAAAGCCACCTTACTCACCATGACTTCAGTGATCATGCAGTTCAAGAATATTTTACAGGAAAGTGAAATGTTTCTCACTATTACTTATTGCTTCCCCTAGCCAAGGATTAAAAAGCCTCCAGTGTTGGTCAGGCCTTATCTTACGTTGAGAAAACAGAGTTACATTTGCTCATTGTATTTGCAGCATGCATTTGGTGACATACATTTTTGTCACATACTCAGTATGTGTCATGCGTGTCCTTTGCTGTCAGTTCCTATAGAGTGTAGCCCTTGTTCTCTGAATATTTTGGTGAGTTGCTTCAAAGCGCAATGATTCCTTTCTCATCAAGGAATCAGGTAAGGTTTTACCAATTCTTTCTGTTACTCTGATGGGAAGATGTACAATATCAGAACTTTAATTTTAAAAAGGGACATGTAATTTACAAAAAAGAAACTAAAGAAGGGTATGGACACTTTACATGGCAGCATAATTTTGAATTTTATAAAATGTAATGGAGTAGTGGAGTTTCATAATTTTCATTGGCTACACTTGAGTTTACCAGAAATAAAACGAAGATTGGGTATTGTCCTAATGCACAAAAACATAAGATAAAGATGGGGAATGGAAGCAGATTTTCTGGGATTCAAGATAGGATGTAGGCTTTCTTTTAAATGCAGAGGGATGTAGGTGAGAGGTAACCCAGGAGGGGGGAGACACAACAACTGACTTTCTCATCACAAGTCTGTTCATAGAAAATCTAAGAAATTTTACCTTTGTAAGGCATCAGATCAGCAAAATTGTTGGGACAAAGGAAATAGTCCATTTAGGATTATAGATTGGCAACAAAGATTGCAATGCAATTGAATTAAATGGAATCCAAATCTCAAAGGGCCGTTAAAAGCTTAAAATTTCTTCCTTCTCATTTTTTGGTTCCTTCCACTCTTAGAATTACATTCTCTCTCCTTTTCTTTAATGGTTCTTTATTTTCCTTAATACACGTAGAATACTGTTTTCCCCCTAGTATTTATTGGTCAAATATATAATGATTTATAATGAAGCCAAACACACAATTTTTCCTTCCTCAATGTCTTTTTAAAATAAGAGTCCTAAAAGACCTATTCTCAAGCAGTAAATAGAATAAATGTAATGAGATTTTACTAAAAACAACCATTAAAGAAATCTGAAGATTTCATTTGCTTTATTTACTAAACATTTCTTCTTTTCAAGTGCTCATTTCTGTTTGGAATTCTACTTGCTTTAATAATAGATGAGATATGTAATTTTATTACCTAGAAAAAGGTAAAATCTGGTAAATAATACTTATGTACCTGATAAAAAATAAACATAGCTTGTCTCTAAGAAGAATATGGATATTAGCCATTAAAAATTAGCTGTGTTTTGGACAAAGACAATTTAATGGCATATTGACCTATAAAATAAATATAATTTTGAATGCTTATTTTTATTAAAAGCTTATTAGTTTTATTATTTTATTTTATTTTTATTATTTTATATTTATTATTTTATTATTTTATTTATTTTATATTTATTTTACTTTTATATTTATATTACATTTATATTATATATATTTTATATTTATATTATATTATATTTATATTATATTAGAAATATTTTAATTTTATATTTATTTTTAATTTATTATTAATTATATTTTATTTTATTATTATTAATAATAAAGTAACATTTTGGAAAAAATACATGAAAAAACCCAACTCTTTTTTTTTTTGTTTTTAAGATTTTATTTACTTATTTGACAGAAGCACAGCCAGAGAGGGAACACAAGCAGAGGGACTGAGAGAGGGAGAAGCAGGTTTCCCTGATGTGGGGCTCGATCCCGGGTCTCCAGGATCATGACCTGAGCTGAAAGCAGTTGCTTAACCAACTGAGCCACCCAGACGCCCTGAAAAAACCCAACTCTTAATCTCATATTCTAAGATATCTACTATATGGGGCAAGTGAGTGGCTCAGTTGGTTGAGTGCCTGCCCCTTGGCTCAGGTCATGATCTCAGTGTTGTGAGGTAAGCCCCGTGTCAAGCTCTACACTGGGTGTGGAGTCTGCCTAAAATTCTTTCTCTCCTCCTCAATAAATATGTAAACAAAAATAAATAAAAATAAAAGATTACTATCATTTTCTAATCTTTTTTCCACAAGTATACATATCTTTCACATAGTTGAGAACCTAATATATGCATAATAATGTATTCTGGTTAATTCTTGGTTTATATTAAAAACATTTCTCAAGCCTGCTAAGTGGTCTTCCTAATGTTTATTTTAATTGCTGTGGTGCATTTTCTCAAGCACAGATATACCATATTCTAATAATCATTACCTGACTGACTGACTTAATGCCTATTCTTCACTGTCAGCTAATGTGCTTTTTAAAATTAAAAAAATTTTAATGTGTTCTTTGCATAATATTTTGTCACTGAACAATGAATTTTAATTTTAGATAAATTATTTAGAGAAATAGATTTCAGAAGTTGGTAATTACTTATTTTTTAAGGTTATAGTCACCATGTGCTTAATGCTAGCAAGAACATGTGGTCTGTACTAGGGGCTAAAAAACTAGGCTGCTCACAGCCCAAACCTGAGAGCAAGTTCACCTCACTGGGGCTTTGCAGCATATATGAAGATCTATAACCAGAGGATCAAAGATCTTCCTCTGTGTCTTGATTCAACCATGAACCCTTCTCTTCAGCATGCTTAACTTCTGACAAATGTATAGTCTATAAAATCAAATTGAGGTGCCTAATCATTTTTAAGAAGGAATATATTTGAAATCCACATGAATGATTCTTATGCCTACTCATATCTGTTTTCTATACTGCTTGAATTACTTGAATCACAAAATCTGTCTTTAATTTCCACTCTGACTTCAAGTAAGTTTTTGGTTTCAATGGAATTAGAAGATTTCAAAAGTACACTTAACCAGAAACTAGTAAATGAATAATTTCTATTTTTTTTATTAAAATTTTCAAAGATTTTCAGTGAAGTTGTCTTCTTGGATCTTGTGCAGGTATTTCTTGAACATACTTTTACAGGCAAGCTGATTGAAATCTTGAATGGTCTTTACTGCAATTTTTTGATCTTTACTGTTTGCACAACTTTGCTATCTGCTATATTTTGTATACAGCTTTGGTTAATGAAAAAGTTAATACATTCAAATAGCAGTTTTGAGGTAATAAACCCATAAAATGACTCTCTTATTAATTGCTTATAATCTGTATTGTGGATACGGTTAGGTCATTTTGCCCATGAAGACAGAAAAAAGGATGATGTGATGTTGTCCAAGTCACTTAACCAGTCAGCGAAGTGCAGCTAGGCCTGAACTCAGGTCCTCTGCTTCTAAATCCTATATGCTTTGTCAAGTGTATTATACTCTTATGTCCAAATGTTTTAAGTGGAATACTATTCTATTAGATGGTAATTTAAGCCTGCACACTAAAATACATACATTGTCTCTTGCTAATATGTTTTTCCAATAGTCATGGATACATATATGTTGCACTCTGTAATCAATAAAGCAACTGCAACTTGACATCGTGTGTTTTTCATTAACTACAACTCGAGTGGCTTCTCTTCTGTTAAGTTACTCAAGGTCAAACTTGTGCCAGAGTTGAACAATGCCCATTTTGCATCATTATATATATATATATATATATATATATATATAAAACACACACACACACAAATACATATATATGTGTGTGTTCTACATGGTAAAGCACTCTCTATTAGCAGAAGTCTACTTACACTGGAGTAAGCTGCTCAGTGCTCTTCCTGATAGTACTGAAAAAAGACTGGATTAACACTGCTAATATCTCAGAAATTGAAAACATTCCCGGGGGTTGGAGGTTCAACATAATTTTAGTATTTATCTCCTTTTACTTTACTTGGAAGAATATAAATATTTATGTTTCATTTTAATAACATGTAATGTCCTTCATTTAGAGTCAGACTTGACCTTTTAGAGGAAAATGCCATTTAATGCTGTAAATTATTGAGCGGTGCTTTGTGCAATATAAAAAAAAGTTTCAAATAACCATTCAAGTCTATTGTTTAGTGATACTCTTCATGATCCCTGAAACCATGAACAGACACTAACTTAGTCTTTAGGAAAGTTACTGCTGGGCCAAGATGTCAAAATAATGACAAAACGATGGCACGTTGTGTAAAGTAGTTTTCTAAGCTGAGATTCTCTAAGGGTGAAATCCCCAATCACATTAGAATTTTCAAACCTAGCAGAAAGCAGATGGCCATTAGATATGGATGTATGGTAGTGACTAAGCTATTATGCTCTGGTAGCAGAAGGGAAAACAATAAAAATAGAATGATCCAGAGGTGGCACAATGGACTATTTTGGAACAACTGACCAACCAGTTGATTTCTCAGTCACAGGCACAATGCTACGTGACTATCAGTATAAGAAATGCATTCACCATCATTGGGGTACTGTTAGCTGTTATTGGTAGCTAACATCGATTTTGCAGTAAAAATATACCAGGATATATCAGGCACATGCTAATCATTATTCATATATTACTTCATTTAATCCTTAGAACAATCTTATGAGGCAGGAATTAATTTCTTGCTCACTTCATGGATAAGACAACATGTTTTGTGATAGTAAATGACTTAACCCAGGTTTGAACCACTAGTAAAAAGAGAAAAAAAATAACCACAAATTCAAGCAGAGTATAATTTGTGGGAAATTACTGTGGTTAAAACTGTTAGCATTTTGTAACCTATTTATATCGTCCAAACTCTCCATTCTGTTTTCCTCTCCTGACAATCCCTATGAAAATAATAGGGAACTTCTGACTCTATCCACTAGTGGTAGATGCTTACATCTTTCTTAGCCAAATGCAAAAAGTGGAAAATAAGCTAGTAAGAGCACAGACTGTTCAAACATTCTGTTAACAACACAACCATACTGACTTTTGCACCCTTATAAGCCAAACAGATTTTATATAAGACAAATAAATGATATGGGAAGTTGTTCAGAGTTAGCTTTTTTGTGTAGTGAGAAATCATCTGAAAACTTCAAGCTCTATAACTCTTTGGCAGATAGGATAGATTTATCTATCATCTATCTATCTATCTTTTATCTATCTATCTATCTATCTATCATCTATCTATCATCTATCTCTCTACCTACCTATCTACCTACCTACCTACCTACCTACCTGCTTATCATCTACCTAATGATTTTTATTGAGCTTTAATTTATATAGAAATTCCATTTTAAGTAGAAAGTCTTTATTTTATTTATATTTTTTAAATATTTTATTTATTTATTTGACAGAGAGCACAAGCAGAGAGAGTAGGAGGCAAAGGGAGAAGCACGCTCCCTGCTGAGCAAGGAGCCTGATGTGGGGCTTGATCCCAGGGTCCTGGGATCATGACCTAAGCTGAAGGTAGATGCGTAATGACCGAGCCACCCAAGTGCTCCTAGAAATTCTTTAAATGTGGACAGAAATCCCAAGATAGAAAACACTTAAGAGACTACAAAGCCAAAAGAGTTTTATACTTACAGACTAAAAAACAGCATACATTAATTGAAAATTTTACTCATAGCAATTAAGACAGTGTTCTGTATCCTGGGGGGAAAAAGCTGTACTTAAAAAAGTCTTTAGTGTGCACCTACAGGTAGCCACATTTGGCTCAGGTCATGATCCCAGGGTCCTAGGATCGAGCCCTGCATCGGATTCCCTGCTAAGCAGGGAGTCTGCTTCTCCCTCTCTCCTTCACCCCACTCATGCTCTCCCTCTCTCAAATAAAGCAATAAAATCTTTTTAAAAAAGTCTTGATAATTGTCTAAAACTAAAATTTTCAAATGGTATGCAGACTATTGAAATGTTATCTTTTCTTAATGGTAAATGGGGTTATTTTATGCTACCAGATCTTCAGGTCATTTTTAGGATAAGTTATTCCAAATTATTTAATATTTAAAATAAAATAGTGTATTTTTAGAAATTATAAAAATGACTTGAGAAAATTATGTTTTAAAATTTGTATTTAATCATAAAGGCATAACTAGGGGAACAACTTACTTAACTGAGTAGTTGAATATAGTGGTGATGAAGGTGTGGTTGTGGTCTGATTTCCCTTTAGGTAAAGCTGTCTCCTTTTACTTAACTCCATAGGTTAATATTACTCCCCTTCCATTTTGCATATTCACACAGTTGGTTATTTAATCTAAATGAATAGTTTATAATTGTAGTTTGGTCATGAATTTACTGTATGACCTTGGGAAAGCAAAAGTCTCTTTCAATCCAAGGAGATGAATCAAGAACACAAATTGAGTATCCACTGTATTTGAGACTGAGTGATATTGCCTGAGGATGCAATAACACGCAAACCTGAGCATCTCCCCTGCCTTCATGGAGGAAAGAGAGGCAGACATAAATCAAATACTGTCATCACAAAGAAAGACAGCAGTAAAAAGCAGGGGTGCTGTGAAGGAACAATGCTGGGTGCTGAGAGAGGGGAACAGAGGAACCTAATTTAGTCTGAGAGTGGTGTTCATGCTGAGTTCAGAGGAATGAAGTGAGTTAACTAGATGGCAGAGGGAGGAAGGAGGAGGAGGAGCAGCACGGAAGAAAGTGCTGAGGGAGGAGGGTATATGGTGTTCTTGTGGAGCAGAGAAAAGAGCCCGTGTGGCTGGAGCAAACAGAATGAGGCTCTTCCAAGGGATCATAAAAGTTTCCTCCCTATTAAAAATGTCCATTATTGGGGCGCCTGGGTGGCTCAGTTGGTTAAGCGACTACTCAGGTCATGATCTACCTGGGATAGAGGTTAGACCTGGGATAGAGCATGTTCCCTGCTCCGCGGGAGGCCTGCTTCTCCCCCTCTCACTCCCTCTGCTTGTGTTCCCTCTCTCGCTGAGTTTCTCCCTGTCAAATAAATAAATAAAATCTTAAAAAAATTAAAAAAATAAAAATGTCCATTATGAACTATTTTTCCAAGTTTGCATTTTTACACCTTGGGATTTTTGTTGTCATTGTTTGACTAGAACTTACAACTAGAAAGCATAAAAAGTATTTAGCTCTTTTTTAAGTGTGTGTGGTCTAATGGTCTATGTACAGCTGGCCCTTGATTTGCATATCTCAGAATTTCAATTACCCATGCTTATTTAAATAACACCTCTCCCCACAGAACAAATCAAACCTGGCTACTAGTTTTCCAGTCCTCTAAGCACTGAGCAAATGAGACTCATCAGGATCAGAGATCAGTCATGTCACGTCATTCAAAGTTCGTCTGGTTGCCGCGTGTCTGTGATTCAACCAACACAGACAGGAGCGGTATAGTTGTGTTGTCTCCTTGCTGCCATGGTAAACCCACGTGGCCCTTAACAGAAATGGATAATCAAAAGAGGAAACCGGTCCACAAAGATGAAAGTGCAGCAATCAAGAGAAGAGCGGTAACATTGGAAGTGAAATAATATTAAATGGGGCAGAACTGAGGGAGACAGCTGACTGAGGACTGCTGACACTCTTCCACTGAGAAGACTCCAGCTATCGAGCCAGAGGAACTTTGGAAAAGCAAACATATTGACATAAATGAGGAAAACAGTTGTGAAGGGATAAAAAAGGAAGACAATGCCCCAGAAGAAGTGACACTGACAAAGAACCACACACTGAAGACCTCTCAGAGGATGCTAGCCGCCCTGTGCTGTAAGTTGTACAAGAAGGCAAGGCCTGCTCTAACTACTTTTGGACAGGTCTTTTTAGAAAGAACTAAACTAAACTAAAACAAGTAAATTCTCAATATTTTTACTGTTTTAAATTATAGTTTACCCAAAACAACTTTATTTCCCTATTATTTATGACCAACAGTAAGAGAGTTTTTAAAGTTTTTACAAACACTTTTAGAGGTGGTGGAAAATTATATTTTTCCACTGATTATTAATCATTTTGTATGGTTTCCTTTATGATTCATCACTACTATGCAAAGCAAGAACTGCCCATAATTTTTACTGACTCTAACCAATATAACCAACTAACAATGTGTCATTTGAAAACAGATGTATTTTAGAAGCTTGGAGTCATTTTCTGGGTTACAAAACTCTCAGTCTTAAAGAATCCTAAGTCAACAACAGACCTGGAAAACAATATTGATTCATTAATTTTTTGGAATGTTATTCAAATATTCTGTAACCGAACTTTTGGCTTAAGAACCCCTGAAGTCTTAAAAGTCCAAGTTGTACTGAAGCAACTTCAGTAAGCACAATGAAATAAGAAAATATGTCTACATTATATTTTTGGGGCTTATCAAAGATTTTTCTTTATTTTAAACAACAACTAAAAATACCTAGGAATGAAATATACAAAACAGTTTAAAAAATTTAAATCAAAGGGTAACAAGAATGAAAAATTTACATACCGATTGTAGAAATCTTCTCTGTAGTAATCATAGTCAAAGACATAACCACTAAGGAGGGAAACAAAAAATTAGTTGACATTTGTTCAAACACACTAGTTTTGGTATTAATTATAGGGTTATAACAAGAAACTTATGTTACTTTTTAAATATTTATTATTCAATGTAATTATGTATCCAAAGATTTTACAAAATAATGCCTCCTTGGATATAGTGCCATGTGAAACTATTGTATGTCTGACAATGCAAAGACTGGTAATGGTTTGCATGGTTTGGAATGGAAGATGAGAGGAAGCAGCAAAATAAAATTTTTTAATACTTGTAATTACAAATGAATGAAAGCCATTTTTTTTCAGACAGGGTATAATATAGTTATCCTTTCTTCCTACACAATGAACAAAAGGTATGGAAAGGAAAGATTTAATGACTCCTTCATAGAAATGATTTTCCTTAGAAATTCAGCATTTTTTTCCATTCTAAAAACTTATAATTTAATACACAAAGGAAAAAAATCCACCTTGCCTGGATCTTTGCAACAATAATTTAATATTTTAGGGTATTTAAATTGCTGGATCTAAATTAATATGCACATTTTGGTGAAAAGATTAAGCTTCTTAAAAGAATATATATAAAAAGACTGCTTATATAATTGTTGGAATTTACCAATCCCTTTATATGTACTATTTCCTTTAATTTTATATGCAAAATAATTCTGTTGGATACTGTAACTAGAAGAAACTAAAGTGCAAAGGACCCAAGTGACTTGCTCAAATTTTTATCGCTAGTAAGTGACAGAGCTGAGACTGGAGAAAAAAAATCTCCTGAATCCATGTCTGAGGCATTTTTCCATGGCACTGTGCAACCCTCCCCAGCCTGTAAGACATTTACTCATGATGAATGAAGTACCTATACTATAGGGGAATATTTATTTTTAATGTTTATTCACTATTTTTTTTATTGGTATGAAACATACATAACAAAATTTACCATTCTAACCATTTTAAGTATACAACTTGGTGGCATTAAGTATATTCATAATATTGTTTAAAGACTGCCAGTATCCATTTCCAGCATTTTTCATTATCCCAAACAGAGCTTCCATACCCATTAAACAGTAACTCCCCATTCGTTACCCACCCCCTGCCCCCACCCCGCCCTGGGTACTCTCCATCCTACTTTCTGAATTTGCCTCTTCTAGATACCTCGTAAAAGTGGGCTCATACAATACTTGTCCTTCTTAGCCTGGCTTATTTCCGTTAGCATAACATTTTCAAGGTTTATCCATACTGTACTTCGTAGGAGAATTTCATTCCTTTTAATGACTGAAAAATAAAATATTGTATATATGTACACATTGCTTTTTGTTTATTCCTCCGTTGATAGACATTTGAGTTGTTTCCACCTCTTGGCTGCCATGAATAGTTGTAGTATGAACATCAGTGTGCAAGTATGTGTTACGGTCTCTGCTTTCATCTCTTTGGGGTATCCACCTAAAGTGGATTGCTGGATCGAAAGTACTTTTGTTTAACTTCTTGAGGAACCACTGTATGACAGGCAAGTAATTTTATATTCTCCAATCGATCAATTTAACATTCTGTTAGTCTGTAACTATTCTTATGTCAGGAGAATTGAAAGAACATATTATTTAATCTTAACAACAATCTATAAGACATAGAGTATTGTCCCAACTTTATAGGATGCTGAGCCCTAGAGATATTAAATACCTTGCATAACACAGGTTAAGTATTCTAGTACAGCATAGTCATTCATGTGCTCATTTATCAGAATCCGATTAAGGACATGTTTGTACTTGGCACTTAGGCTTAGAAGCAAAATAGATGTCTCACTTTGATTAAGTGCCCTATGACCTAATGACATTGATCCATTTCCCTGCTATTTCTACTAGCTCACCCCATATCTTACAAACTCCCCAGCATTTTGTTTCAGCAGAGTTGAGTTCAACCTCTGCCCTCTATTTAGAAAGTCTTGAATACAGACTTGCCTTGCCTATTTAATCTGTATGTTGTATCTTTTTTCTTTGACAGCGGTGGAGACAGATAAAGAGCTAATAAGAAAAACATTTTAAACAGGAAATAACTTAGAAGTAAGTGAATCGGAAAGAGAAACAGAAGGGGAGAACTATTAAAAGAGATTAGTCAGAGCTGGTCTCTCTGCGGAGGTGACATCTAACTGGAGGCTTAAAGGATGAGAAAGGTCCTGTCAAGAGCCACGGGAGAAAAGGATCTGGGGGAACAGAAAGCACAAAGGCACAAGTCAGGAAGAACCCTGATGAATTCAGTAAAGCAAGAAGGTTGGTCAAGGGCTACCGTCATCACACAGACAAGAAATAACAAGTCCCAGACAACACTGCAGAAAAGATGGAGACGGTCAGACAGGTTCAGGATAGTTTTGGAGGCAGACTCAATTGAATTTATCACTGGGTCAGTTTAAGAAACTTATCCTTTCTCAAAAGGGCAAAGATTGGGAGGAAGAGGTTCTCGAAGAAATCTTGAGTTCATTTTAGATAAGATAGCATTTGGATGCTTGTGAGACTTGTGAGACTTTCATGGGTGATTAAATGCTCCCTTACTGAGGGCACTCCTAAAGACAGGGATGTAAGTCTGGGAGTTGTGAGCATGCTGCAGGCAATAAAGCCATTAAAAATGTAAGATCTTTTTCAGGAGTGAGTGTAGAGAGAGGGAGTGGAGGCTGATCCTAGGGATTCTAAAATTGTAGGGGTCAAGGGAAGAGAAGATAGCAAAATAGGTCAGATGTGGATGGGAGACAGAGCTTAAAGCTAAGTTGCTGTGGCCACGGTATCAACAGGTTTGGTTTCTTCTGAGGTCACTTTTTTTTACCTTACAGATGGCTACCTTCTTGCTGTCTCCTCACATGGTTGTCCCTCTGACTTTGGTGTCTGAGCCCTAATCTTTACTGAAAGAACACCTGTCATATTGGATTAGGGCCCACCAATACTGGCCTCATTTTAACCTCATCACACTTTTCATTTAGTTATTTAATAATTTATTTTTTCAGTGTTCCAAGATTCATTGTTTAGACCCCACACCCAGTGCTCCGTGCAATTTGTGTCCTCAATACCCACCACCTCATCACCTCTTTAAAGACTCTCTTTCCCAGTATAGTCACATTCTGAGGAACTGACAGTTAGGGCTTCAACAGGTGAATTTTGGAAGAAGACAATTATAACAACACTGAACAATCTATTTAATCTTTGCAAACTGCATCTGCAGAGTGGAATAGTACAGTTTCTAGCACATTGTAAGAAGTCAATAAATTTTTTAAATCATTTTTTATAGAGCTGATATTTAAAACATAGGTTTATTTGAATCAAAAGTTGGTGATTTTTCTGATTGTGTCATGTTTCATCAGACATTTGTTAATTTAAATAAGTTTAATCATCTTAATGCTTTAGTATATATAACTTTATTTTTCCTCAGATGTTTAAGAGAACATTTCAAAAATTTATGAACATGATGATGAGAACATTTAATTAAAGATGTATAAATTCATCTTGATTTTTATATTTGTCTTCTCTCTTTTTGAATTCCCCAAGTGCCAAATATGACACATGGACCAGTTAATAAATATACGATTAATGTGGCTGACAATGATTCCACGTGTTTCATACCTTTAGGTACTACTTCAATAATTTAATAGCCTTCTGCAAATTTAAAAATGCATGAGAAAAAAGAAATCATTTTTGTTTTTTTTTTTAGTAGCTGCTTAAATTATCTTGTCCATTCTGCTTATTTTTTCTTCAATCCTGACTGCTAAGACATATTTGCAAGAACAAGTTGTAGCTGAGCATCCTGAACTATTTGATCTCCAAGTCTCCCCATCTGCCATCAGGAACTCAATTTCACCTGTCACAGTTCAAAATGAAATGAAATGAGCAAACAGACCTGTCTTAGTAATCATGACAAGCCTGTTTTTGTCTTAATGGTTTGGGCTTTTAGCTGAAATGATTGTAGTTGGCTCAGGTCATAAGCTATAAAATCACGCTGGATTTCCAAGGAAGAGAAAGAGATTCAAAGAACTGAAAAGAGATAACTATAGGGCAAGTATGATTTGTGACAATTATGCTTTCCCAGTGTCGCTGCCGCCAGCTTTCTTTTTTTCTCCCCTTCCCCAGATTTTGTCTCTCTTAAAAATCCCTCCTTTTTCTTTCTATGTGAAACTCTATTTGAAATTACCTGTCAAAAAATGGCATTTTCAGAAGCTATATTCAGGTTTTTAAGGCGTTTTATGTATCTTAGGATTTTATTGGAAGGAAAAACTTACCTTTCAAGTTAAAAAAAGAAAAGATAGTCTTTCCTTTCCTCATAAACTGTTGCTAATTTACTTTTTCTTTTTTTGAGGGCGGGCTTTTAAGGGAGGGACATTTACAACTTTCATTGTAGTAGCTTTGTATGACAATCTGGTTCTTAGGCTACTGAAACAAAATGGTCTTAAATCAGATGTTTTAGGCACTTTCTAAGAAGAAACTAAGTCTAAGAAATGTCAAGGCTTCTGTTGTTCAGAGGCATGCTCCGTGACAAGGGGCAGATACTCAACTTTTTAGAAAAATGAAACAACAGTTTTGGATATTTCACACGCATAATTTATATTTTTCATTTTTAAATCTGGTACACTTTCATGACTTTCATCCTACTTTTCAGTGTACCTTTATTCTAACTGCTCAGGCTCCCTCAAAATTTAGTGGAAATGGGAATTAGTAAAGTAATTGTTTAGAGTTGCACACTCATACTCTTTATTTTATTCCCGAGGATTAAATGACACCAAGTAACTTCCCTGGAATTTAATTTAAGCTTTTTCATTTACAGAAGAAGAAATCACAACTCATTAGGTTTTGCAATATATGAGATCAATTTTATCTAATCCCTTTAAATTCACAAAACCAGCTTCATATGAATAGGCTAATACACACAAGTATTTCTTTTTATTTTCCATCATAGAACTTCATTAAAATATAATCTGAAGAAAATGAATAAACTTCCCAGCACAAGGAGGGAGCATTTTAATGGTTTCATTACAGACATCCTGCCAATAGTAACTCCTTCTGAAGCCTTCTCAGTGACTGTGTATGGCTTCCTAAATTAAACGGGATAATCAATTACTGAGGTTTTTTTTTTTTTAAGATTTTACTTATTTATTTGACAGAGAGAAACACAACTAGAGAGGGAACACAAGCAGGGGGAGTGAGAGAGAGAGAAGCAGGCTTCCTGCCGAGCAGGGAGCCCGATGTGAGGCTCGATCCCGGGTTTCCGGATCATGACCTGAGCTGAAGGCAGTCACTTAACCAACTGAGCCACCCAGGCACCCCCAATTACTGAGTCAGGCACAATATTGGGAGTTGTGGATAATAATATCCACAGAACATGGCTTATAACCTCAAGGAATGTCAATCTAAGTATAAGGGATTAGATAAATATACATGTGACTATAATTTAAGCAGAATTTGAAAAATGCCAAAACAGATACAAACACTGCTATGAGAGTTTATAGGCAGGAGAAATAGGAAGTGGTTGGTGAAACAAGGTCTCAAACAAGGCTTTGTGAAAGAGATGGCATTTGAATGGGTCTTTGTACATTTAGGAATTTGACAAGTCAATGTTCAAAAGGAGGCCCTTCCAGAAGGCCAAGAATTGGTGATAGAAAAATGTGGAATAAATTTGTAGTATGATGCTCTATGAAGATTAGTCTCTGTCATTAGCACAGCTTTTCGTCAGAGTACCTGTAGAAGTCATGTTTTCAGAAGTCATAAGGTAGATTAATGGACTGAATTTCCAGAGCATATTTCTCCAAGTTTGTTAGAAGTATCCTTAGATGTATCTATGGGGTCCTATTTCTAACTTGTCATAAAACCTGGTGTAGGTTTCCAATGTCAGAGTATATATAGTTAAACAGGTTTGTAAACTCTGTCAAGATAATATGTGGACAAAAATCTGTCTATTTTCTTTTAGGGAATACATATAAAACTTTAATTTTACTTTGGAGAGTGTGTGTGTGTGTGTGTGTGTGTGTGTGTGTATGCATGTGAGTGTGTTGTGTGTACAGGGGATAGACATTCACACATACATTAAAAATTCAAAAAGAGTGAAAAAAGCTACTTAGTCTAAGTTGCATTGACAAGATAGTTCACTACCAAGAACTTTGGGATTGAGGGAGGAGGTGAGTAGGAACCTGAAGAATTATGACACATTCATAGAGTTCCTGGCTAATTGTGGATCAGGACCTGGGAGCTCAGGAAGATGCAGTGACTAAGATATTTGAAAGGGTAAAAACAATCCACGCAGCTTGGTTATGAGTTCTGGTCTCTTACCTGCTGTGTGTCAAGCTTATTGTTTCACACACTTCAAGGGTAAGTGTGTGAAATAGTACTTACTCTAAAATTTAATTAAGGTAGGTGTAGGTAGTGAATTCTGGGAACAAGAGAGAAAAAGGAAGGGGGGAAATTATTGTGATTTTGGAAGTATCTTCCAGAATGGTGTATGCTTGTTACCTTTCTCTATGCTGTGTTCTGTTAGCGAAGATGTTTACACATGGAATTCTACAATTGTGTTTAGTTCTCACTTCTGTCTTTTGCTCTGGAGTAAGTGGAAAAAAAATGATTCCCTTCAATTCATGATTCCTTGATAAGGCTACAATGAAAATGAAAGTTTATTTTTTGCACACTGCATGACATACCTGGTCAGAGAATATAAATGTGATAGCAGGAAAACCAAGTCTCTAGCTATTTTGAAGGCCTGGCCTACAAGTAAAGAGTCTTTCTGGACCAATGAAATGGTCTCCAAACAGGTATTCCTGGTTTCAAGTCTATCCACATCTCCTATCCATGATAGATGCTGTAGTGACTTGAAAACATTCTTTTTACAAAATATCAAAAACAAAACACTACTCTCCATGCCTCACAAGGTAATATTCAGTCTCTTCAATATTCAGTGTTCGCTAAAATGGGGCTCCTTCTTCACATACTCTTTAATAATTCATTCAACTACTCTTTCAACCATTCAGCGTTTCCCTGCACCTACTCTGCGTGGCAGAGAAACGCTCCTTGCTGTCACAGGGAGACATTCCTGGATCTCTCCATAGTCTTCTGGATTAGCCAACTGGTTGTGAAGTGTTTTCCCATTATAGGGTTTTGCTCAAGCTCTCCACCGATCAACACGTTTTCTCTTCTTTCAGTTGAATATTACCCATTCTTAAAGGCCAAACTTAACCCCCACATTTTCCCCCAACTATAAAGCCTGTAGGGTTAGACTAAATTCTATGTATTCTGTTATTCTTTTTTCATTTACATTTAATTCTTGCTTCTTAGCTTTCTGCTTTTCCTGTCACTTAGATAATCTTCATAGATTTATTTCTGTTAACCTTTCCCTTCACACACCAATCCCTCTATTCATCATTCTTACCTTCCTTCTTTGAACTTAATCTAATTTGTCTTAATTTCTTGACACTGGAGTTTCCAGAGTAAAATATTCCAGGAAGACTCATGTCAATTAACTGAATTTGGCCATAAATGTGCAGATTTCATTCCTGACATCTTCTTATGCATAATCTGTCTGAACATATTATATAACAATTGACCATCCAGGAGTCTATTTCCCTAGATTGTGAGTTTTGAAAAGGCAGGGTGTTTGTGGTCACCCATCTGAATTTTTTTGAATTGAATGTTATGTGTCTGCGACAATTTCTGCAATAATATTTATTGTTACTATTTTTGTAGGAAACAAATATCTATATTAGAGTTTTCAAATATCTAAATGTTAATATTAGAATGTTTAGACCATTATGGAAGCACCTGGGGGGCACAGTCGATTCGGCATCTGACTCTTGGTTTTGGCTCAGGTCGTGATCTCAGGGTGGTGAGATCAAGCCCCACGTTGGGCTCTGCATTCAGTGTGGAGTCTGCTTAAGACTCTCTTTTCCTTTGCCCCTCTCCCTGCGTGCTCTCTCTCTTTCTCAAATAAGTAAATAAATCTTTAAAAAAAGAATGTTTAGGCCATTATGATTGTTATGCTGGGTTAGCCCTTTCTGCCAATAAACTGACATTTTATTGCCTTATTGCTTTTCAATTCTAAATCCATCTTTTTTTTTTTTTTTTTTTTTTTTTGCTATTGCTTTGTGATAATGAAGCTAGGTCCTATACACATTGCCCTTTGTCCACTGGACCTAAGTTAGGGTTTGTCAGAGGGCACTGGAGGAAAATCACAAGGCAAAGAAGAGAAAGCAGCTTCTTTTCTCCCATATGCTTTTTCTTCTTGCTCATCTGGCTCTGCTATCAGCAGGAGCAGGATATGGGAGCACCAGCGATGCTCACTGGCACCCCAGCAGGATGGTGCCTACCCATCACCCCCAGTCCACCACCACTCCAACAAAACCCACCGCCATCCAGTAGGCTGGAGTCACACCCTCTTTTCTGGGGGTGTGAATCTCAGCCTCAGAGAGAGAGGTTCTTCATTACTCCTTCCTTGGATATGCTCCCTCAGCCACAGAGAAAGTAGTTGTTTCCTACATTCTCTATTCTAATATTCTTTTATAGTCTTTCTTTTACCTTTTTAAAGACGTTAACCATGTATTTTACTATCTAGTGATCCCTCAAATTAAATTTTCTCTGTTAAAATGGCTGGTGTGGTTTTTGTCTTCTGCCTGTTGACTAGGCCTTGCCTGATACAACCCTGTTTAGGCATTCTTTATTCTACATGTTGGGAATGACCAAATGTAACATTTATTCAAAGGGTACAGGTTGTCCATTTATAGATAAACCCTTTCCATAGCTTGCATAGTGGCTAGTTTTATTATAATTGTTATATTATTAGATCACAATAATTTTTCGAAAGTTTTCCTCCAAGACTAAATATATCAACTGCACATATTCTTCTTGGTAGAGTCTAGCTTATAAAAATGTCTGAGACTGATGTCAAAAGGGATAATAACAATAGTAACAACAATGTGAATAATTCTAACAATTAACATTTATTGAATGTTTACATTTAGTACTGTTGTAACTGCTTTGGATATGTCAAATCAATTAATTATCTTAAAAGTCCTATGAGTGAGTGTTAATGTTACCCTGATTGTATAAATGAGAGAACCAAAGCAATGATATCATTAATTAGAGTACAGAGTATAAACTACACATTGTCTAAAGCTTACCAGGTACTGCTGTAAGAAATATTTAATATTTTTGCCAATTTCTGCCACTATCAGAAGTAAAAGCCAGGAATATGCTACCACTACCATAAGGTTAGTGAAATCTTAGTGGCATTAACTAAAGTGGGGTCTTTTATTTTTTTTATTTTTTAATATTTAAAAAATATTTTTATTTATTTATTTGACAGAGAGAAACACAGCAAGAGAGGGAACACAAGCAGGGGGAGTGAGAGAGGGAGAAGCAGGCTTCCTGCTAAGCAGAGAGCCCGATGTGGAGCTCGATCCCGGGTCTCTGGGATCATGCCCTGAGCCAAAGGCAGTCGCTTAACCAACTGAGCCACCCAGGTGCCCCTAAAGTGGGGTCTTTTAAAAAGAAAATAATAATTCCACTGGACTCTCACTTTTGAGACATCCCTGGAGACAGTTTAGTGTATTTCAGTAAAGTTTCATAAAGCTATTAACCAAATGGAATGCATACAAATGAAAGATATTAGGATGGCAAGAAATCTCAAAAATGACTTTGTATGAAAAAGGTTGAATTAAATAAGGCTGTTCGGTCTAGAGAAGAAAGCCTTTGGGAAAGAAAGCACTGTTTAAATATTTGAAAGGTTGTCTAGTGGAAGAGGCATTGAATTTATTCACTGTGGTTCCAGAAGGCAAAACAAGTCTTAAAGAGTAGTAATTACAAGGAACAATGTTACTGCTAAACATAATAAAGAAATAGAATACTGAGTTCCAAATATCTTGAGTGTCTAATAGGTTTGGAAAGAAAATAGAATTCATAAAACAGAAAAATACCATGACAAAACACTGTATGATCTAGTATAACACAGTGTAACAGGTACATGTGCTTCAAGAAGAGCCTGAAAATCATTTGTTAGGGATTTTGTAGAGAAGAGAATTGATACATTACATAGTTCTGGGATATCTTCCAAGTTGAAATTTCATCATTTTATTAAATCAAGTTACTTTTAAAGTGTAAATTTTAACTCTTCACCTACAGGTTTTGGGAACACAGTGACCTGAATCTGGCTCCCTTTCTGTGGAGCACCAGTTCTGGTCTCTTTGACTCTCCTCAAACAGCTGCAGAATTAAAGAAGGCATCAAAATTGGACTTTCATATTATCTAGAAAGAATAGAAAGAATGGTTCTTCCAGAACCTATGGGGCGTAGTAGGAACTGAACTCAGAAAAAGGTGTGGCTTAAATGTGTTCATTGTTAAAGACTAAAGATGAAAAAAAAAAGGAATTCAGTCTTAATTTTACTAGAAAAAGAGCAAGACAATAGGCCAAAATAGACTAGGGAGGGGAAACTAATGTCAGGTTCAAGTCTGAAAATCTACCAACATACTCTGGCACAAAACGAATGAAAGGAGAACAAATATGATTTTCATCAGCAGATGCTTAAGAGATATTTGATGAAATTAAGAGGCAATCCTTCTAATTATTCTAAGTAAAATAGTAAGAAGAGAACTACGTAAATAGATATGTGCCCAAAACAAGAGGAATATCCAATGATTCTTCCACTCCTTATTGACTTGGTTTGCACTCTTGTCAATTATTACCTTCATGTATATACATGGCTTATTGTTGTAGTCTGTATTTTATCCTTACTGAATTACCAATTCTTAACCCTAAATGACACAGTTGTACAAGAGATCGACTCCTTCATAATTAATATTCTTCAAAATTTTGTTATAATATTCTCATCCATAAATTCTAGAAATATTGTCAGATTTTTTCCACCACTATCATTTTCCCTATAGACTTTGCCAACAAATAATTTTGTCACCTTCAAGAACTTTTTAATTAAAGAACATGACTAATAGCTGTTAAATATATTTTTATAAATTAAGTTGAGCCTTATGATGATGGAGTCCAGAATGCTACATTTATAAAATTCTCTCTGGGTGTGGTCAATGGTAAAACATATTTTCTCATTTTTTAAAATTAGTTAGTTAATTAATTAATTATTTTTTCCATAAAAACACATTTTCTCTTGATGTCTTTCTGTTACCTTCACAAATGAAAGATGACGTAGCTGAACACAGGACTCTTGTTACAATCTTTTCTCTCAAAAATATCTCTGCTATTGTCTTTCCAGTAGGACATATCAGCAAGAAAACTGAGTTCAACTTTAGTTTTCTCTTAAAGTTAGCTTTTCTTTTCTTTTTGTTTTTGTTTTTTTTTTTTTGGCACAGATGCCAATAGCTTTTTTCACATTTCAAATGGTAAAAATCTCATTTAGAAAAAAATCAATGAATTATATTTTATATTTCGTTGTTGACTCATGTTCTATAAAATTGTTCCCTGTGGTAATACCTATTATTTATTGAACTCTATGAGTTTTTGTCCATTTCTTTTTCTTGTTCTTACTTTGCCACTTTCCTCTGTTTTACTCAGGGAATGTTTGTCAGTTTTTTTCCTAATGTCACTTCCTGGGTTTTTTTTCCCCAGTGTAGTATCAAATGTGCCATTTACTTCTTCATACTTCTTCAGCATGATATTGAAGCTGGAGTTTAAAGAATCAACTGCTATTTTCTAGATTAGTTTCTTCTTATTACAACCTACAGATGTTTCTGAGAGGGACTTTCCTTCTGAACACTACTGAACTAAGTTAACAGGCATTTTCTTTAATAGTCTTCAGTTTCTAGAATTACATCTTTTGTTTTTGTTTTTAAATTGACATAAAATTGTCATATAACCGTGTATCAGCTTTAGGTGTACAGAACAATGATTTGATATTTTGTGAAACGATTACCAGAATAAGTTTAGTTAACATCCATCACCACACATAGTTACAAAATTGTTTTTCTTTGTGATGAGAATTTTTAAAATATACTCTCTTAGCAGCTTTCAAATATACAATAGAGTATGATTAACTATAATCACTGTGCTGTTCATTTCATCCCTGTGATTTGCTTATCTTATACCTGTAAGGGTATAACTTTCAGCCACATGTTCATTTTGAACAGAATTAAATCTTACTCAGAGGAATGAGTTCTCTGTGAGCCCTCACAGTATTGCTGGACTTACTTGTAGTGAAGAATTTTTCATAAGCTTCTATGCTTTTTCCTCATTAGTTCTTTTCTGTTTTAAGTCAATACTCAGTGTTTATGTTATTATGACTATGTAAATATGGTTTCATTTTTTTCATTTTTACTAGAGCTCTCCATATTCTGTTATAACCCAGATGAGTCCTCTCTGGGTCTGATACAAAGCGACCATGGCGGTACTTCTTTTCATCAGCGACTTGAGGATTTTTTTTCTTTCCCATGTTAGACCTATTTATTTGTTTGTTTGTTTATTCAATGATTTTGGTGAAACAAATCAGTAGATTTCTTAGAAAGGATTTGTTAATCCTTAGATTTCTGAAAATACAATTGATCTTTAGTATTCGCAGATTTTGTGTCGGTGAATTTGCTAAGATTACCTGTAACCCCCAAATCAATAGTTGCAGTGCTTTCATGGTCATTCACAGACATGCACAGAACAGCAAAAATTTTGAATTGCTGAGGCAGCACATTCTCAACAGACTGAGGTGATGTGCTGGTTTCTTTGTTCAGATCTGACACTGCAAATACGTGTACTTTTCATGGTCTACTTAGTGCTGATTTTTTTTTTTTTTTTTTTTTTTTGCATTTCTATGCTTTTAATGGTGATTCTCCTGTCTGCAGTGGCCCCTAAACAGAGAGCTAAGGTGCTGGTAAGTGTTCCCGAGCACAACAGGCTGTGATGTGCCTTAGGGAGAAAATAAATGTGTTACACGAGCTTCCTTCAGGCAAGCATTATAGTGCTGTTGGTCATGAGTTCAATGTTAATGCAGCAACAGTATGAAATAAACTGGCTTTACACAGAAACACACAATAAGCAGGGTTATGTATTGTGACCAGGGGTTCACAGGAACCTAATCCTATATTTTCCCTAGGACTGATGGTTCAGTATTTGCTAATGCAGTGGCTTCAGTGACCTGATAGATTAAAACTACCACAAAAATACAAGAATGGAGTGGATCTTTCCCTATCTTCATGCTTGATTGATGTTGTGTTTGGTAGGACTGACAGTCTGGTTGGGATCACTTTCTCTCAGACTCTGGAGGACATTATTGCATTGTCTGTAAGTTCCTAATGTTGAACGTGATGTCATTCTGATTGAGTCTTTGTATGTGGCTTTTATTCCTCTACTTGAAGGTGGTCTTCTTCTTCTTCTTCTTCTTCTTCTTCTTCTTCTTCTTCTTCTTCTTC
>PITA01010203.1:0-73366 GCA_004023965.1 Spilogale gracilis
ATCTTTTTGGTTCTTTGAATATTCTTTTACTTTTTAAATTGCATTTCCCATATTTTCTTTCATGCTGTCTACTTTATCCATTAAATCCCTTACAATATTAATATAATCATAATTGTTTTAATTTCTGAGTCTGATAATTATAATATCTCTTCCTTATATGAGTCTGATTTTCTTCACCACTAGTTCCCATAGAGACTGCAGTAAGATTCAAATAAGTTTGATTCTCTGTATTCCCTTGTCTGTTTCTCCAATTTTGGGAGCAGTGGTTTACCTTGTGACCTTAATTCTAGTACAGATGGAGGAAACACTTTTGTCTTAATTTGTTCAGTTTTTTATATAATAAGACAGAGTGGTGGGTTGCCTGGGTAGCTCAGTTGTTTATGCATCTGTCTTCAGTTTTGGTCATGGTTTCAGGGTCCTGGAATTAAGCCCTGTATCTGGCTCCCTGCTCAGTGGGGAGTTTGCTTCTCCCCTCCCTCTGCTTGCTGTTCCCTCTTCTTATGATCTCTCTTTCTTTTTCTCTAGCAAATAAATAAATAAAATCTCAAAAAAAAAAAAAAAAAAGAGGCAGAGTGGCATCTTCTAAGCTTCTTACCTACTGGTCCAAAGGTCAGAAACCTTCTTAATTCTTTAATCTAATTCTAATTTGCCCAAAAAGTCATCTCTGTATTAGGAGTATTACATGGATATTTTGCTAATATAATTTATAAGTCTTCAATGGACAAACTGAAATTACATATTTTTCAAATCATATTTAAAAGTCTTTTTTTCCTTCGTTCTCCTTTGGAATGAAGCTCTTCTTTTTAAGTAAGTAGTTATGAAGATTACTACTCAATTAAAAATATCAGTTTAGTTTTAATAGCAGAAGTTTCCTACACAGTCAAATTTTTATTATTATTTTTCTTTTGGAATTTGTGACTATAGGGACTAGATATTCCTAAAGTTGTACATAATGATCAACTTATTTTCAAATTTTCTGCGAGCAATGGAGACAGGTTAGGTACAAGAAATCTATATTGACACATGTACACACAAAGGAAAATTTTTACAGATGTTTTTAAATGACAAACATATAATCTACTAATGGGTTTCTTTTCACATTTTGTTCTAAGTGCCTCTTAAATAGTCTTACTTATGTTAAAATATTAAGAAAGTTTAGCAAGGTTTATGGACACTACATCAATGTATAAAAATACTTAACATTTCTATGCACTAGAAATAAAAATTTATAATTTTATATAATGGAAATACAAGAAATTAAAAATATGAAAGCACCCAGAATTTTTAAAAATAATGTCTCATTTAGATTTTTCAATTTAGAGAATTAAAGATGACATAAGATCAACTTGATTTTGGTAGAAATTGTAGGACTTTAATATATGTGTGTTAGTAGTAGTAATTTGGAGTGATTCACACTTATACATTCTTGAAATATTCAGTCTCAAATAGGAAACAGTAAATTAAGTCATATAAAAAGTGGTACATATGTAAAAGTTCATGAATCTGTCATTACATTCATAGAAGGAGAAATAAAATAAAGTAAGTTAGGTGAAAATCCTGCAAGTCCAATAGGTGGAAATTAGTGTCCAATTTTAAAAAGTAATTACAAGTAATAATTTTTTGTAGATGGATATATGACCATGAACAAGAGTTAGAAATTTGATTGAGAGGAATGGATTCCATTTTTTCTTGAATAAACTCATTCTACTATGATACACTGTTACTGTTTCTATATAGATGCCTCTTTTTGTCAAGTTCTATATCTTTGGCTAAAAAAAAAAAAAAAGGCCACTTATAAAATTGTGGTATCTTCTAGATTACTTAAATCCTCTCATATAACACTGAAACAGTATTATTAAAAATATTCCTGTATTTTATAAAAAATGCCTATCACTCATCATTAAGGAAATGCAATTCAAAATCACAATGAAATATCACCTCACCTTGGTCAGAAGGGCTATTTATTTATTTATCTAAAAAACAAAAACACCAATCAGAAGAGATATATGAGCCTCTATATTCACTGTAGTATTATTTATAATAATGAAGATATGGAAAGAATGTAAATGTACAGATATGGAAAGAATGTAAATGTACATCCATTGATGAATAGATAAAGAATACTGGTATATATATATATATATATATATATATATATATACACACACACACATACATATACACCATATTTACACACTTGGTGTATAGATATATGTACAATATATCATGATTTTTAATTATCTTTTTAATATATATTATATATATTTTCTACAATGCCCAAGATCCCTAAGAGCGGGGGCCATATTGGAATTCTGTATTTATGACTTCAAAGTGTTTTATCTAGGGTTTGGTGCATGGTAGATGCTAATAAATATGTCAGTATATATGTAAACTAATGTATAAAAGAGAAACAAGTGAACTATTTGAAATCCATTTTTACTATTAATTTATTTTTTAAATTTTATTTATGTATTTGAAAGAGAGAGAGTGAGCAAGACAGGGAGAGAAGGAGCAGTGGGAGGAGGGGAAGGGAGAAACAAACTCCCTGCTGGGCAGGGAGCCTGATGTGGGGCTCCACCCCAGGACTCTAGGAACATGACCTAACACAAACATAGATGCTTAACCAACTGAGCCACCCAGACACCCCTGAAATCCATTTTTATAAAGGCTATAAAATATTAAAATTATATTATTCCTAATGAACTGGATCATTTATCCAAAGAATAAAATAATTTAACACATTTTTTCCAATAAATAAGGAAAGGTAATTTAATTTGTTAATGGTTTATTTTTCAACTTCATAGTTTTATACAAAACTAGTCAGATAGTTTAATGCTAAAATAGCACTATTTAAAATATTTAAATGCATACTATTTATTCTTCTAAATCATGTAAGCTTCATAACACAAAATACATATACCTCCCAAATTATTTTGGTTCTAAGAATATGCATCTAGATGAAGACTTAATTATTACAGAAAAGTATATGGATTAATCTGGTACTTGGAACTTACATGTTTATTCATGTGTTGGAAGGTTAAAGTAAGAATAATTGGTTGTACAAGTCTCATGATTTGAAAGAATAAAATATACCAGTTCTGTGGAGAAATGTTTCCAATAACATTTATTTCTTAAGGGGAATTAATAAGTGTACCTTCTAAAAAGGACACTAGGGAACATAGTGGATCAAATATACCTTATATTATAAAAAGCTATATTTATTTATTTATTTATTTATTTATTTATTTATTTATTTATTTTTAAAGATTTTATTCATTTGACAGAGAGAAACACAGCCAGAGAGGGAACACAAGCAGGGGGAGTGAGAGAGGGAGAAGCAGGCTTCCCGCTGAGCAGGGAGCCCGATGTGGGACTCGATCCCGGGTCTCCGGGATCATGACCCGAGCCGAAGGCAGTTGCTCAACCAACTGAGCCACCCAGGCGCCCCTATATTCATTTATTTTTAACCTGTGTTGGTATTTTATGAAAACAAATTATTTTAGAATTAGCACATAAATTTTATTTTGGATCTTAAAGGTATGTATAATGATGTTGATTAAATAGTGCTGGTAAAGTATTTGAGCTGTTTGTGCAAAATACTTGAAAAAATTAAACAATGCCATATTTTGGGAAAATGCAAATGTATGGTCACTTTATGACTCATACATGAAATAATACATAGTACTGAATTATGTCTTCTATCCCATGGAAATAATCAAAATTGCAAAGGTGGACCACTTTTATTTTTATGTTTATCTATGAAACACTTCAATATAGAAAAGAACAATAACATTGAAAATGAGAAGTAATCTATATCTATGCTATCATAGCCTATAACTATAAATATCAATTTATATTCTATCAAGATATTGATCTCATATAAATATATATATCCCATGTTTTACACTACTGAACGTCTATAAAAAGCCATTTTCTCTTTTAGTATTCATGAAAATGCATAATAGATTTCTGTAGATGTATTCAGGCATTTTATCTATGCTTCTAACCTATTACAAAGAATATAAAAAACACATTTTATGGTTTATCAGAGGGGAAAAAACAAAAAAATTACATTTAATTATATAGGGATTTCAGATAAAGTAATATTCTTATACACATTTTATTGGTAATATAAATTTGGTAAAACCCCTTTTAAGGAAAAAAATTAGGTTAAAATCACATTTTATCATATTCATTAGTAGTATCATAGTTAAGATACATTTAATCTTCCTTTAACCTTGTTGGTCAGACCTCTAGAATTTCCCTCCATAGTTATGCCAATCCCAAGAAGGAAACATTCATGAGACTGTAAAAGTGAAAGTTTAATAATTAATGTCTCCATGCAGAAAAAGCATATGATAAAGTATAACATCCATTCATGATGAAAACCTTCTAAAAGATAGTTTGGGGGGAACATAACTCAACATAATAAAGGCCATATACAAAAAGCTCACAGCTATCATCACAGTCAATGGTGAAAACTGAGAGCTTTTCCCTTGAGATTGGGAACAAGGTGGGGATGCCCATTCTCTTCACTTTATTCAGCATAGTCCTGGAAATCCTAGCCATAGCAATCAGAGAAGAAAAAGAAATAAAAGCATCAAAATTAGTAAGGAATAAGTAAAACTCTCATTATTTGCAGATAATGTGATGCAGTATGTAGAAAACCTTAAGGACTCAACCAAAAAACTATTAATACTAATGAATGATGTCAGTAACATCACAGGATATAGATAAATTCATTGCATTTCTATACACTAATAATGAAGTAGCAGAAAGAGAAGTCAAGGGAAAAAAATCATTTACATTGCACCAAAACCAATAAAATACCTACAAAGAAAGTTAGCCCAGTAGGTGAAAGACTTGAACCCAAAACTATAAAGCACTGTTGAAAGAAATTGAAGATGACACAAATGGAAAGATGTTCCATGTTCATGGATTGGTAGAAAAAAATATTATTAAAATGTCCATATTATCCAAAGCAATCTACATATTTAAGGGACTCCCTATTCAAATACCAATAGCATTTTTCACCAAACTGGAACAAATTATCCTAAAATTTGTATAGAACCACAAAAACCTAAATGACCAAAGCAATCTTGAAAAAGACAGAACTGGAGATAACACAATCCCAGATTTCAAGATATACTACAAAGCTATAGTAATGAAAATAGTACAGCATCAGCACAAAAAATAGACACATAAATCAATGGGAATAGAATTGAAAACCCAGAAATAAATCTACAATTATTTGGTCATTTAATCTTTGACAAAAGAAGCAGGAATATACAGTGAGAAAAAGTGTCTTCAACAAATGATGCTGGGAAAACTGGAAAGCAACATGCAGAAAAGGAAACTGGACCACTCTCACACCATATACAAAAATAAACTCAAAAGATTAAAGACCTAAATGTAAGACTTGAAGCCATAAAAATCCTAGAAGAGAGTACAGACAGTAATTTATCTGACCATGGCCATAGCAACATGTTTCTAAATATATCTCCCCTGGCAAGGGAAATGAAAACAAAAATAAACCATTGGGACTACATTAAAATAGAAAGATTTTTCACAGCAAAGAAGCAATCAACAAAACTAAAAGGCAACCAACTAAATGGGAAGAGATATTTGCAAATGATATATCTGGTAAGGAGTTAATATCCAGAATATATAAGGAATTTACACAAGCTCTTTACCACCAAAATAGCAATCAATTGAATTAAAAATAGACAGAAGACATGAATAAACATTTCTCCAGAGAAGAAATACAGATGGTCAACAGATACATGAAAACATGCTCAACCTCACTAATCATCAGGGGAATACAAATCAAAACCACAGTAAGATATTACCTCAGATTTTTTAGAATAGTTAAATCAAAAACACAAGAAACAGCAAGTGCTGGCGAGGATGTGGAGAAAAAGCAGCAGTTGGTGGGAATGCAAACTGGTATACCACTATGGAAAACAGTATGGAGGTTCCTCAAAATATTAAAAATAGAATTACCATATGATCCAGCAATTCCTCTGCTGGGTATTTACTCCAAGAATATGAAAACACTAATTTGAAATGATATATGGAGCCGTAAGTTTATTGTAGCATTTTTTTTACAACTGCCAAATTATGGAAGTAGCTAAAATGCCCATTGATAGATGAATAAATAAATAAGATGTGGTATGTATATACAATGGATATTACTTGGCCATAAGAAGAATGAAATATTGTCATTTGCAACAACATGGGTGATCTAGTGGGTATAATACTAAGTGAAGTAAGTCAGTCAGAAAAAGACAAATACCATATGATTTCACACATATGTGCAATTTAAGAAACAAAACAAATGTACAAAGAAAAAGAGACAAGGAAACAAAAAAAAAACATTCTTTTTTAATATTTTATTTATTTATTTGACAAAAAGAAACACAGCTAGAGAGGGAACAGAAGCAGAGGGAGTGAGAGAAGGCAAAGCAGGCTTCCTGGCAGCAGGGAACCCGATATAGGTCTCCATCCCAGGACCTGAAGGCAGATGCTTAATGACTGAGCCATCGAGTCATCCCCAAAAACCGGACTCTTAAACATAAACAACAAACTGGTGGTTACCAGAGAGGCGGTGGGTGAGAAGATGGGAATGAGTACACTTACTGTGATAAGCACTGAATATTACTGAACCATTATACTTATTGTATATCTGAAACTAATATAACACAGTCAATTATACTGGAATTAATATTTAAAAAAATAATTAATGTCTTTAATCAATACATAATTTTCTTATATCATAGTATTCATTCTCATGTTTTAAGGTTGTCCTTATCTGGCCATGATTAAATTTTAATTACTATTTTTCTTAGTTGTTACATTATATTGAAATTCTGATCAGCATCAATTGCAATTATGTAATTTTTCTTTTAGACTTGCTTTTCAGTATTGTTTTCTTTTTTTTTTAAGATTTATTTTATTTGTTTAACAGAGAGAGAGAGAGAGAGAGAGAAACAGAAGCAGGTGGAGTGGGAGGAGGAGAAGCAGGCTTGAGCAGGGAGCCTGCCTCAGGGCTTGATCCCAGGATCCCAGGACCATGATCATAGCTGAAGGCAGATGCCTAATGACTGAGCCACCCAGTATTGTTTTCTAACGGATTAAAAGGATCTCTTGGGTCCAGATAAGACATAATTGGAAAAAAAAAAAAAAAGGATGGCTGTATGGCTGTTATCTTGTGAATGAGTTCTGGTACTTATGAGAAAGTAAAAAATGGCACCTTCTGCAGGCAAACTGTTTCTAACTGAACAGAAACTATACTCAAGCAAGTCATATTGCAACTACAAAAATGACTAAACATCTCCATCTTCTGACTAACTTCTTTAACAATGACAGTTTTAGGCCATACTTGTATCCTTTTGTCTCTAGATTAAAATAATAATAACATACCTAGTCACCAAGTTTCCATTACTTCTTAACACATCCGGTCCAGAACTGAAACTGTCTCCCTTTATCCATACTACTTATAATGACGCTACAATATCACATATTCTTTAAGACCTTTCCTCTGTTTACTGAGATACGTCCATGGTTCCTCTATAATAAGTAAATAAATCTTTTTTTTTAAGTAAGGGAGTGTTCCTGGAGATGTTTGTTCAGTGATCTTTATAATATGTGTGAAATGTTTTTGGAATATCCCATAAAATTTTAATTTTTTGTAATTACCAATGAAAATTCCACACATTTACAATTATTCCAGCTAATTATAGTAGTAAAATAATATTTACTTCATATTTGAACTGTCAAAGTATCTTATAGGATCTTTTAAGCCAGTCTCACATTCAGTTTGTTGAATTGTCTACTCTTTTACCTACGGTCATATACTTGAGTGGCAGAGCCAACAATTCCCTTAAAGTCATGATCTATGTTTTTGATAAATTAACCTAAAAATATATATCACTCATAATAACAAATATTTCATTTTACTATCATGATTTAGGTGCAAATTTTAAGGTAATGCATACATTTAAAGGAAATATATTTTCCTCATAAAATTGTGTTCTTAGTTGTTCTAAACAAATGCTTATCACAGCAATATTTTGAGTGTAGAAGTAGGTTTATTAAAACCTATTTAATTTTAGCTTAAGCAATTATTCTGTATTAAATATTAAGCTAACTTTTGAGTCTCAGATGTAGGGGCGCCTGGGTGGCTCAGTTATTAAGTGTCCGCCTTCAGCGCAGGTCCTCATCCTGGAGTCACAGCAAGGAGCCCCGCATCAGGCTCCCTGCTTAGAGGGAAGCTTCCTACTCCATCTCTCACTCCCCCTGCTTGTGTTCTCTCTCTATCTGTGTTTCTGTCAGATAAATAAAATCTTTAATAAATAAATAAGTAAATATCAGATGTATTAGAACCTATCATATTCTTTCATTGGCTGTATAAGTAAATTTTATCCTAATAGTAGATATTCTCTTAATTTGATGATTGCAATTTTACCAGGCATGGAATTCAGATATAGTTATTACAAAGATACCATCAGTCTATTCTTTTTCTTTTCTTTTCTTTTTTTTTTACTGGACCTTTTATATTTTTAAATAAACTTTTCATTTTGGACAATAACTTTACAGAAAAATATTGAATATAGCAGAAAAAAATTCCATGTATTCCAAACCAGTTTCTCCTGTAATATCATTTGTTAAATTCATGAACCAATACTGACAGACAAAATTCATAGGTTATTTAACAATAACCTATCCATAGGTTATTAAACAAAATCCATAGGTTATTTATATTTCATTAGCTTTTACTTAATATTGTTTTTCTGTTTCTGGATCTAATTTAAATATCATATTACTTTTAGTAGCCATGTCTCCTTAGGCTTCTGTTGGCTTTGGCAGCTGCTCAGACTTCCTTCCTTTTTTTTTTTTTTTTTTTTTTTAATGACCTCTCTTAAGAGTTTGAGGAGTACATGTTAGGTATTTTGAAAAATATTCTTTCTTCAAAGTGGGTATTCCAATTTGCATTATTTAAGGAGAGTTCCTGATACTCTGCATCTTTTCCAGGAATTGATATTTTCAATGTTTTGAATTTCAATTATTCTAATAGATGTGTAGTAGTATCTTATTGCTTTAATTCTAATTTCTCAAACCACTTCAATTATATTGAGAGATAAGTTAGCCTTCTCAGTTAAAAATCTCATTGAATATTATATTCTATGAGATTTTGTTAACATGAGATGATTCACCTGCCATTTTATATATAACTACTGTGCATTTATTACTGTAAAACAGGCATAGACAGTGGTGGTTTGAACGAGATAAGGTGGTTCAGGTTTCTTAGGATTGGAGTCGCAAAGGATTGGGCATAATGGTAATACGCAGTTAAATATCAGGATATAAGATGTGCAGAGCACACTGGCAGAATCAGTGGCCTAGTCATGTATTAGGATCTGGCAAGTATTTAGGTGTCTGAATGTGTGAAAACGTATAAAGCCAACCTCAGATATGAAAACATATATTAACTCAATGATAGATTATTTTGTTTTCTAAAATTGAGTAGGTTTCTTAAAAAATACATAGAACTAGTGAAGTATCCAGATGTAGATGAAATTAGGCAGACTTTTTTCTAAGGTACCATGCTAGTTTCATTTTAGAGAAGCATATTGTTAGAAAATATAATACTATGAAAAAAATTTGTAATATAAAAATGATTTAGAGTCTACTATGTTCTAAAATTATAAACATTGTTATTTTCCTGAATATATTTCAATAATAAAAATTTCTTGTGGCTAGCACATAAAGAGAAAACCCAAATCTAAACACAACTGGTGTTTGATAGTGATTGACTATTGCTTAAGAGTAACAATTTTTCCTATAATATCACCATTCAAGACCAACATCAACACAGTTCTATACACTTACCAAGTTTATAATCCACTGTTATGACAAATAAAGCATATGGCTCCTTAATCAGAGCAGCAGGCACTCATAAACAGTATAGTAACAGGGTTTTAATTTATTTTCCCCAAAACCAAAAACTGGAAAAAATTTATAAATGATAATTTATAACAGTGGAAAATATTATAAATATTTGGAAAGTTGTTATAAACATTGGAAAGCTGTTAAAAACAATAGTTATATGCATAATTCAAATTGTATTCATCAGTTAATGAAATATCTTTGTTTTGTTAACAGTGATGTAGGAAGACTAATACTGGGTAAGTTATCAAATCAGAAAGTAAATTGCTCTTCTAGATTGGTAGATTTGTTTTCAATTAACATATATACCAAAGTAATGACTGTGAATATCTATTACCAGCCAGGTTCAACTAGACATCATTTAAAGCTTTATCATACATGTAAAATATATGATATGCTTAATGGATTAATGAAAAATGAAAAATCATCATTAGAGAATCAGTTTAGCTATTAGAAAATGTGTCCAGGACAGTCAAACTCTCTGAGTTTTACTGACTTACTCTCCTTTTGTAAATTGAGAAAATCAATAAAGTCCATGGCTCAAGAAAGGAAGGAACAAAGAGGATAAGGGAGGACTCTCGTATTTTACAGAAATAATTCAACTGAAAGCAATCTGCTCTGAATCACTCCGCTGAATGAGAACTGAGGGAAAACTCTGTGTAAGTACAATAAAGAATGTTATCTGCTGAGGCTTCAGTGGCTAAGAGCAAACTGATGATTCACTGAAGCCATGTTATGAAGAAAAGTGATCACCAATTATTATACACAAAGGGAGTAGATTTAATCATTTATTTTATCTTGGTTAAATTGGAGAAAGGGAGAAATGTCTCAGGTCTATTTTAGACAATTCACTTAAATTTTCTTTTTAATTAGGAAGGCAATATAATCTAGAATGATGTTATTATGTGTAAAGAAACCAAAAAGCAATCATATATAACCCACTTTTTTGGTTCTAGACAATATTAAAATCTTCAAATATTTATTTCAACTATGTTTAGTTAATTGTGGTTTCTTAGGTTTATCTATCTACTTTTTATCCATCCTACCTCTGTTTTTAACTGATTGCTAAAGCAAGTCTTTTCCAAAATAATCAATAATTATTGCATTAATTGCATGGTATCCATCGCATAGATTTTCTAATAATATTACAGAATGAGATGGTTTCATATTTGTTCTATATATTAAAAGTGAAAATAAACCCTTATGTAATTCTTACTATATGTAATGCTGCATTGTAATTATTTTGTTTAGGTAACTCATTTTATCCCTACAATAGCACATATGATTGAGACATTAATAGCATCCCCATTTCATATCTGAGAAAATGTGGTCACTAAAAGGCCAAATAACCTAGGAAATGTGGTAGATAGAATAATGGTTCCCCAAAGACACATCCTAATCCTGGAATCTGTGAATACATTACCTTATTAGGCAAAAGGAACTTTCCAAATGTGATTAAAGTCTAAGGACCTCAGATTATGCAAGTGGTCCCATTCTACTCATAGGAGCCCTTTCTTCCACAGAAGCTGAGAATGACCTCCTCTCCCACCTCCTTTCTTCTACATTCTGAGCAAAGAACTCATTAGAACTTTTTTCTACCTTTCAGTTTTCCACACTGTGATTTCTTCTATATACTACTTAACATGAAGATTAAATTCAATAATCCCTTCTTTCTTTCCTTCTTTTTTCTCCTTTTCCTATGTTACCCACTTGAATTTCCATGTCAACTTATTCTTGCTTCATTGGCATTTATTATTTCATTAAAGAATCTATTTCTCTTTCATATATGTGATGGCAAACATTTTTTAATCCTAACCTTCAATTTGTATTATATTTTTCTGAGAAACAAAACCAGCAAATAAAATTCTTTGTTTCAACTATTTGATTTAAATATTTAGTCAAAATTCTATATAAAAACATTAATTAAGCTAAAATAACATATAGAATGGTATTTTCCAATGAAGCTCATAGAGACTGGGGATATTATTCATTATTAAGCTTACAAATAATTTTAAAGATACAAATTATAAGACATAAGTGAATGTGAAGAAGTTGAAGAATGTCAGCACTTGCCACACTGGAACTCAAACTGCCTAGGATGTGTCATATGAAGTCTCTTGAGTGATGTATGATGTCACAAGTGTTTACATGGAAAGGAACTGTTTCAGTTATGAACTATCTCCACACTTTATTCCAATAGTTGCATAGCTTACATGATATTTTCTGAGGAGCCTTGATAACGTATGGATTCCAGATTTGTTCACAAGGAAAGTCCAAAGATACAAAGAATTGTATCATTATAGCAAATATTGTTGCATTTGCAAAAGGTGTGCCTTTGATAGGTTTATAAGGAGATTCAGCAGGTCACCATTCTTTTTTTCCCATTGGTGTATCTCCCTTGTAAGGTGAAAGAATGGATTTCAAGACTGCTGTTTTCTTTCCATAAATATTATGCATGTATCCTAAGATTTACTAATTCACCTTCCTTAAAACCAGTCACATTAGGTATAATGTCTATACTTAATAAAAATGCTGGTAAAGAAACATTGTTAATATATTCAAATCCAGGGGTACCTATGTGGTTCAGTCAGTTAAGCGTCTACCTTCCTCTCAGGTCATATATCATGGTCTTGGAGTCCAGCCCCTTATGGGGCTTCCTGCTCACTAAGAAGTCTGCTTCTTCCTCTCCCTTTTCCCCTCTCCATCCCCTTTTTGTGCTCTCTCTGTCTTGCTTGCTCTGTTTTAAATAAATAAATAAAATCTTAAAAAAGAAAACCATTCAGGGTGCCTGGGTTGCTCAGTGGGTTAAGCCTCTGCCTTCAGCTCAGGTCATGATCTCAGGGTCTTGGGATCGAGGCCGGCATCAGGCTCTCTGCTCAGTGGGGAGGCTGCTTCCTCCTCTCTCTCTGCCTGCTTGTCTGCCTACCTGTAATCTCTTGCTGTCCAATAAATAAATAAATAAATCTTAAAAAAAAATAAAACGTTCAAAGCCACATATTAATTTATACTTTAACCATGTTTTTACAATTGCCAATTGCTTACCCTCTGCTTTGTCTTGACCCAAGTTTAGTTAGAATTTCTCTTCCCCATGTACCCCTGAACTTTGACTTCCCTTCAAGCCTGAGCAAATGCCAAAATGCTTCATCTTCCCTCCATACACATTATCAAATCCCAAGAATCAGCTTACCATGGAAACATAAATTTCATATTTAACCATGCCACCGTGCTGTCTGCTCATTCTTCCTTGGATCCCAACTTTCATTTTTTGCTATGACTAAACATTTCACTGTTTGATTTTGAAGTGCTTGCAGATTTCTGAAATCAGTGTTCTCATTGCAATAGCTTTTGAGTGAAGTCTCTATCTAAGTCTGTATTTGGGTTTTTTGGGACAGTTTCTACTTGAAAACTCCACCCACTGCTTTTAGCAAATTATTTCATTTTTAAAATAGATTTGCAAACTGTTGAGATATGTCATTAAGTGTCTAAGTATTTCTGTTTCACCATAGCATTAAAAAACACTAATTTTGGGGGGCTCCTGAGTGGCTCAGAGGATTAAGCCTCTGTCTTCAGCTCAGGTCATGATCTTAGAGTCCTGGGATCTAGCCCCACATTGGGCTCTCTGCTTAGCAGGGAGTCTGCTTCTCCCTCTCCCTCTGCCTGCCTCTCTACCTATCTGTGATCTCTCTCTCTCTCTGTGTCAAGTAAATAAATAAAATCTTAAAAAAAAAAAAAACCAGAACACTAATTTTTGGAGTCAGGCTTTCCTAATTTCAAATCTCAGCTAGCCACTTACTTGGGCAAGTCACTTTATTTTATTTTATTTTATTTTATTTTAAAGATTGTATTTATTTATTTGACAGAGAGAAACACAGCTAGAGAGAGAACACAAGCAGATGGAGTGAGAGGCGTAAAGTAGGCTTCCTGCTGAGCAGGGAGCCCAATGCGGAGCTCATCCCAGGACTCCAGGATCATGACCTGAGCCAAAAGGAGTTGCTTAACCAATTGAGCTATCCAGGCACCCCAGGGTAGGTCACTTTAGGCTCATTGAGAATTTTCCTTATCTGAATAATGAGAAGAGAGATATAAAATCTCTCATATATCTGATATGATGTTTAAACAAAATAATACTTTAAAAATGGTCATATTAGCCTATATATAGAAAACACTATTTTAGTTATTATTAATATCCTAGTATTTCTTCACAGTGTCTTTTTTCCAATATCTCTTATTTGTAAAAACTGAATGAAAATACCTGTTTTATTTTGTATCTCAAAAGTCTCAGATAAAAATTCATATTAGGTATATTAAATTTTTATTTTTCCAGTTAGAAATTTATTTTTAATAAATTTAATATTCAAATAAAAATAAGTGACATTTCAAAAGCAAAATGATTAGCACTTAAGACAAAAAGAAAATTATTTTACAATTTATCATCATATGGGTGTTTTATTATTTTTTTCTTGCCAAAAAATTACATCTAAAGTTATTACCAAAATAATATATACTTTATTAGGTAAAATACTAACTTTGTGGTCTAGACTGCTGACTTGTGTTTTCTATGCTGAATATTCACAAACTAAGTGGATGTACATTTGAGAGAAGGTATATATATTTACATAATCTGTGATGAAGAAAGAAAAATCCCACTGTAACTAAAATGAAATTGCAGTCAGTTCAATTAGTCAATATTGGAATAATTCTAGTAATTCAAGTTTCATGGATTTACAATTTCAAATTAAAGATCAACTCAACTATATACTGGTTTAAGAGTAAACTGTATCATGTGTTTCATGGACACAAATCCAAGTAAATACATTATGAATAGATTATATTTCAATGCTATTTTTTAATTTACTGGATGTATTTCTTTCAGCATATTCATGTAAAAAGTAAAAAAGATTAAATGTTCAATTTTACTTCCCTGAGGGAAAAGATATTCTACATTTCTTCTTAAGAAACCCAGTCATGAAATACCTTAAGTGGAAAGTTCAATGACCATATGGAATGCTAAAAGCAAAAAACAAAGTTAAAAAAAAAAAACAAAAAACGGACCTATTTCTATAAAAAAGGTGTTGTATGGTTGTCAAGAATTATTTTAAGAAAGTGACTATTTAAAAAATCACCTTGTGGTGATAATGCTGGCACATCTTTCAAATTATTCAGTTAGAAACGATGAAGGTAATCTTTAGGTTTGGTTTCATGACACACTTTAACAGTGTCTGGTACAAATTTCCAGTGAGCTTTGATGTATTATTGGCATAATTTAATAATGAATAATTTTCTCTTGCAAAGTTTTTCTCAGTAGAACTTCTTTTACAAAGATTTTAAACTGTTTACATCCCACTATATGGTAGCTTAAAAAAAAAAATTCTTATTGCCTTTGTGTGGCTGTCCTGATACTAAAATGGGATTACTCTCTGGAAAGATGAATTGCTGGGGCTTGAAGACCACTCTAATTCTCTGCCTCCTAAAGAGTACTGCTTTATTATCCTGATGTGGCCATCACCATGATATCAAACTTGTGATAAAGTAACAGCAGGTATAAAACTAAAGACATAGACATGCTTTATTCAAGGAACTGGTATTTGCAACACCAAAACTTGTCTTTTGAGTAAATTATATTAATCAAATTAAGATAACAAATAATGTCTTTTTCATAAGTGAGCTATAGATTTTAAAATTTATGCTTAATATGCAAAGTTTTTATTTTTCAGTAAACATTAATACAATGCATTAATCTTTTATTGCTCAATAGCAGCCTCCTGGTGACTCTGTAAATATTAAATGAGAAAATACAAAATATATTCAAAATACTCTGGTTAAAAATGATGATACTGAACTATTAGAATCATGATATTGGGATATTTTTGTTCTTGGGGTACCTGGGTGGCTCAGTTGGTTGGGCATCTACCTCTTGACTTTCTTTCTTTCTTTCTTTCTTTCTTTCTTTCTTTCTTTCTTTCTTTCTTTCTTTCTTTTTTTTAAGATTTTTATTTATTTATTTGACAGAGAGAAACACAGCTAGAGAGGGAACACAAACCAGGGGAGTGAGAGATGGAGAAGTAGGCTTTCTGTTGAGCAGTGAGACCAATGCTGTGCTCCATCCCAGGACTCCAAGATTATGACCTGAACGGAAGACAGACGCCCAATGACTGAGTCACCCAGTCATCCCAAACTCTTGATTTTCACCTTCACGGTCTCAGAGTTGCGAAACTGAGCCTGTGTGGGGTTCCATGTTCAGTGGAGGGAGTTTGCTTGAGATGCTCTCTCTCCCTCTGTCCCTCCTCCACTAATATAAATAAATAAATCTTTTAAAAAAAAAGAACTATGCTTGTTATTCCCAAAAAGAAAATAGTCTTTAATTGGCTCCTCTATTTTAAACTTTTCTCCTTCGGATTTATGACTTATTCTTACACAAAATCAAAGCACCCAAAACATTTGCATACAGTACTGATTTATTATTTAGATTATATATGGATAATAACAAACATGGTAAAGGTTTCAGAAATTTAAGTATTTTTTTCATTAAATTTGATTTTAGATTGGTTTCTCAGAATCAAATCAATGGAAAATATCCTTTGTATATATAATCAAATTTTCAAGCCTATTCATTCTTATATATTAGTCAATAACCACTTTGTACTAAATATTTAATGGATGTAAATATATATAATTTAATATTGTCTCCAGTTCAAGTTTTTCTTTTATGTGCCATTTCTACATGTGTGGTATTTGAACTACAAAATACAGTGTTTATACCCAACTATATTTTAAGATTGCTTAACTATTACTATATATTTCATATTAAGGCATAACAGTCAGTAGGAACTTATACCAACACCACCTCGAGTATAAAGCAGAGCACAGAACTATGCCCATGACGTACTTAGAAACCAAAACTAAATGAAACTTGGGTCTTCATTTACACCCCAATTTTATGATATTTCATTTATGCTCAAGATTTGCTTAGTAGGAAAACCTGAGACAATTTGTATAAAGAAATTTATTTTATAATTCTCTTAGTCCAACTCATAATGAAATTTCTATATGGTATAACGCTGGTATAATTGAATTGATCATAACAAAATCTATAATAATATCAATGATCAAATGTATTGGGTTATTGAGCTTAAACTTTCAAGATAACCTCCCTGTGGAAGCTAATTAGCCAGAGGAGGAAGCAAATTTAGTGAACAATTAGTTAATTGTTACAGGTTGGAGAATTAGAAAAAATCTTTTGCATGTGTACCCATGTTTCTGGATGGAAAAACACGTTAAATTGAGCATGTAAATTTCTGTAAAAATAAAACAACTATTGAGTTTTGTGTCCATGCACCTTTTACCTAAATGTATAGAACACAATAATAGTTACAATGCAATAGAGATTCATCATCCACAGGAGCAACTTAAATTCATGTTTGATTCCAGTGGTCAAACAGTACAATGCTATCTGTAGGTTATTTCATAAATATACACTTTAGGTCTCATCAGAGGCAAGTGAATGTGCATAGATAATGCAAACATATCAATATATCTCAGAAGATCTTTCACAATATAGATAAGTATTACCTCAGGGGGGGGAAGATTTATTTTTGAAAGTCGGCGGTTTTAGTTTTTCATTTTGCTTCCATCTGGAGAAGCATAATTAACAGCCCATCTTGGGTCAATCCATGCTTTTTTCCTATTTTTCTTCTCCAGCATGCAGTATAACTACGTGGTGAGTTTGTTTTATTCATTTTTCTAATGCTATGTTACATGTGCAGGCTAATTATCATTTTTTCTCTTCCTCTTGAAATATTTTTTTTTCTTAGTGGCCAACCTAGGACAATACATTCTTTCCTCAGTAGATGTGTCTTTTTAAAAATTTAGCTTGACCTTGGGCTCTAGACAAGTGTCAATGTTGGTACTCCAAACATTGTAATCTGAGTTATAGAAACATGTAAATTGATGTAAATTCCACAAAGAACATGGTATATTGAGCATCAATAGGAAAAAAAATGTACCAACAGAAAATAAAGAACAAAAAATTCAGATATGTTGGGACAAAAGAAGAAGGAAAACATAAAGTGGCAAAGCGGGGCAAAGAGATGAAAGAGAAAAGGGAGGTTGGAAGATATGTGTATTTGATGTATTCAGAATAAGAAATTAAGTACTAGAAGCTATTTCCTTTTCCTGATTATAGATACAATCACATGCAGTATCTTGCTTAGGAGAATCATAATTTATAGAAGGATGTAAAAAAGATCAAAATATAAGTAGCAGAAGAAGGCATAAATCTAAAAACATATACTATGAGGTTCTAGGGAATGAGGACTGACAATAACTTAATTATTTGAGACTTTAGAGAATTCTTAACCATCAGCTCAGTCTTGCTCAGATGAGCAAACAGTGCAGTTGACCTTGGGATGTTTTTGGTTTTCTTAGATGTAGATAACATGAGTTTTAGAAAGAAAGGAGAAAAAGTTTGCCAGTGAATTTGGAACAAGAAATTGACCTTTAGGAAAAAGACAATCCAAACACAGACTAAGGTGGAGTGGTAGACACTGTTCAAGTTCACTTCTGGATGTGACTATTAATGAACTCCCTGTGGGCTCTGGTAAAACTTAAAACTACACCCAAGTCTGAAGAGATCATTATAAAGGCTGACAGTGCTAACAGAACTAATGTCTGGTACGAATAAAGTGCGAGGGGTACAAAGCAGTGCCTCTGTTAGATTAGCTATACAAAATATATGCTAAACAATAAAGATCACATTATAATTAAAAAAAACAAAATAATATCATAGCAGTGATATATAATATCATAACAGTGCAGACAATAATAAATAACAGCATATCATTAGATATTAAATTGCTATCATCTTTATGTTTATGTTTGTCCCTAACGAAAGTCAGTGTAGTTAGTGATGGCAGTGTGGGCTCGTGAGGAGTTAGATCTTTAAGAACTGTAGCAGTGAGAGAAAGTCCTAAGATGCCTATTATTGTTTTTCCACATTTAATGCCTCTAAAATCAGAGTGCATTGTTCCTTAGCACCTACCTTGAAGCTGTTGGTTAGAGAGCAGTCATGGAATTTTCATTATTTGTCCATGCATGCGCTTGATTGTTTGTCCTGCTGACACAATGGTATAATTATAATTCCTTGTTATGAAAGTCTATTATTAAAGAAACACTTTAGGGAAAGAATATGAATATTAATTATTGTCGAAAGCCTTTTATTAAAGGTCCAGTAAGATCAGGTAAGCAAAAGCATCAAAATATGCAGAGAAGGTATCATATCTTGGAAAACATTTTGAGAGAAGAGTGCTATTATAGGGAATACTGCATCACTAGCACTGAATAGAAAATTATACTCTGCACATAAACATATATATTAGTGTCTCCTAAGTCAAAAGGTGATCCAGAAAATCATAACAAGTTGCATGCTAGATCAAACTATCATCTTTCTCAATGGACCCCAGATGGCTAGAGTATGCCAGGTCTCCTTAGCACTCCAAGAGGGTGGAAACAGAAGCCAGTCCTTTGGGTAGCCCCCAGAAAGGGTGGGGCATTGGATGTATGCCACAACTCTTTTCTATTCCAGAGAGAAGCTCAGATCTGGGTTTATTTATACACTCACTTTGTGCTAATCTTGTGGGAGCGGCTATGTTGAGTGTTAGTCCAAAGATCCATCTCTGTTCTAAGCTCCCAGACGGATAGATTATGCTGGGTCCTGTCAGCACTCTGTGACAAGCAAGACTGAAATCAGGTTTTTGCTAGTTATAGGAAACTTACAGTGTTGAAAACACAGAGTAACTCCTTCCTTCCATAGGGAGAGAAATAGGACTTCTGTGTTCCAGGGAAATGAATGTTTCCAGCTTACTAAATATTGCCAAATGGCCCGCCAAAATGGTGTGCCAAATAAGTCTTCCTCCAATATTCCATGAATCTCTTCTTTTCTTTAGCTTGTTTCCAAACTCTCTATTTGGTTCCTCATTCATTTGTGTTTATTTTTGCATATCATCACACTGTTTTAACTTTCATATTACCAGATTGGCCCCATTTGTTTCTGTAGACCAGTCTCCTTTTTTTTCTTATTCATTATTATCTTGGCCATTCCTGGCCCTTTTTCTTTCCACATAATTTTTTTGAGTAGCTTACCCAGTTCCAAATAATAATAATAATAATAATAATAATAATAATAATAATAATATGTTGGGTTCTTGATTGAAATTGCATTAAATTCAACTTATATAAGGTATCTAAAAACAGTGAAATTCATAGAAGTGAGAGTAGAATGGTGGTTTTCAGGGGTTGAGGAGAAGGGGAAATGGAAAGTTGTTAAATACCAGGTATAAAATTTCAATTATGCTGGATAAATAAGTTCTAGAGAACTACTGTACACATAATGCCTATAGTTAACAATGCAAGGAATATTTAAGAGGGTAAATCTCACATTAGTGTTTGTACCACAATAAAAAAGGAAAGAAAAAAAAGAAATAACTTGTTTTCATATATATGAAATGTATGTGTGTGTGTGTGTGTGTGTGTGTGTGTGTGTGTGTACTCTATTTTTAAAGAATTGCTATATTCATTTTGGAAAGCTTCATAAGTGATCTGACATATTCACCTGCACTCAAGAATCTTGTTTTGATAAGATTAAGTTCAATTTTCTCCTTAATGTCCTGTATATCTAATATGGTTATCTTTGATCTTTCTCTTCCCTTTACTGACATTCTTTCTTTGTTCTCTTTCTTTGGATTTCTGTAAAAGATGCATTCACCTTCGTTTTCATTTAATTTTTGACTGTGCCTTCTACTGCATCTTTGTTGTCATATTCCTGATGTCTCTTTGTGGTTTTCTTTTTATCTAAAAATTCTATCACATTCAGCTTTTAATCTTTTAAACCTATTCTACCAACACTGTCTCTTTTAATCTTCTCTGGGTGTCCTCTTCTGTTGTGGCTCTTGATCTTCTGATTTAGTTTCCTACTTTATCAAAAATGACTCACTATTCTGTTTTGTTTTATGATTAAGAATCTTAGATGAAAATTATTTTATAATAACTAGAAGAAAGTTATCACAGGCATAAAACTTTTCAATGACATGCTAGTTCATTAGTTTACTGTCATATTCAATTTAACTATGAAATACTCTCTGTTGATTGAAATATTTCACATTAATAACAACCTACTTCATCCATGTACTGCCTTCCATAATAAAAATATAAGGATTCCCCCAAATTACAAAATAGGTGGAGGGCAACCAGTTAATATTTGTCTATAGTGTATAAAGAAAAGAGAAAGGATTATTTTCCTTGTTCACTTAAAACTTACTTTTTATTTCTTTATAGTCTTATATACTTACTTCCTTCAATAGTTCTGATGGCCATATTTTCAAAAACCATTCATAACTGAATGGAACAATATTGCTAAATTACAGTAATTGAATCTAGTAATAGTAAACCAAAAATCATTTGGTATATAAAAACTTCAAACATTGCTACAAGTAGAGGGAGTTAAGCCACAAAATGTTAAAAGAAAGATAATGAGTGAGTGTTTAAGTGCTTTGAAACTCAAGACTAAAAGCTAGAATATCAATCAAGCAGTTTTTTTCCCCATTAATTTTTCCTATAATTTATAATCTATATATATGTGCATACATATTTATATATATTTTAGAGTCAATTTTGCTAATCATTTTTTTCTGCCTTCAAATCTAAACCATATTTACACCACAACTGAAAACCTACTATGAGTAAGACTCTGTGCCATGTTCTGATACCTGAAATTGAATAAAGTATAGTGATTTATTTGACTAATACTATATACTTACACTGTGCTGAATCCTTTATATGTGTTAATTCATTGGATCCTCATCCTTACTGCAATAATGTGAATTATAAGATATATGTCAGTAGACCAAAATATATTTCTTATATATATTTTGTCTTCATGCACAATTCCTGGTTCACAGCTCCCAAACCATTGGTATTTTCTTAGTAATAAGACAGTGGGAGCATCTTTTGTCCTCAGTTCCTGAAAATACTTCAGAGCCAGTGAAATGGGTATGTAGTTATTCATAACAAGCCCCTTTGTACCAGGAATAGGTTTATGTTAATAGAGTTACATTCAGAAAGCTTCAAAGATGGGGGTTGGTTGTCAGGGTAATCAACTATAAATTAGAGGGTTGGAAATTTCAGTCCCACCTCCTGATTTCCTGGGGATGCTAGAGGTTGAATCAATCACCAATGTCCAATACGTTAATCAATCATGACTATGTAAGGAAGCTTTCATAAAAATCCAAAAAGAGGAGAGAATCATAGAATAATATGCTTGGGGAACCAGAACGGTTTTAGGTGCTACTGTGCCAGGCCACAAACCCCAGGAAGACAGAATCTTCTTTGTGTGAGACTTTGACATATGTATATTTTCATTTGACTGATTACTGCCCTTTAATATTCCTTCTGGTAAATAGGTAATCTAATGAGTAAATGCATTTCCTAAATCCTGTAATTGCTCTAGCAAATTAATCTAACACAAGGAGGGCGACTGAGGCAAGCATATAGGCAACAGCACGGGACTGGGATTGGCACCTGAGAAGTGGAAGTTAGTCTTCTTTGCCTGAGACCTTTATCTGTGGACTCTAATGCTAGTTCCAGGTAGATATTGTCAGAATTAAGTTGAACTGAGTTGAATTGTGGGATACTGTGCTGGTGTCTGAAAACTGCTTGCTGATGTGGTGAAACCCTGCTTCACACTTTGGAGTTGGGTCCAGAAATTCAAAAGACTTATTCCCCCTATATCTAATATCTTTTAAAGATTTTATTTTTCTATTTGACAGAGAGAAAAACAGCTAGAGAGGCAACACATACAGGGCAAGTGATAGAGGGAGAAGCAGGCTTCCCGCTGAGCAGGGAGACGGATGCAGGGCTCCATCCTGGGACTCTGGGATCATGACCTGAGCCAAAGGCAGACACTTAATGACTGAACCACCCAGGCGCCCCATCTAACTAATTTTTGATCAACTTTTTCCAGCACAATATATGTATAAGTGCTTCTCATCTATAAATTAATTATAGTTATAGACAATACTTATATAAGAATATTTTTAAAAATATATCTTAAATTGGTGAAGGGGGAAAATATAATTTAGAATCAAACTATCTATGGCCATTTTGGTCTTAAATGAAGCATCATAATTCATGCTGGTTGGAACTAACTCTCTGAACTGACTTTTTACTTCACAGTGGCTTCTAGGAGTTGGATATGGAACAATTAAACTTTCCCTATTCCTTAGTTCTAAGAAAAAGAGGATTCTGGAGTGGACAACAGCCATATTTTAGTGAGTATTTTGCTATGCTGGTTATACAAAGAACTATATAGAGTGTGCAGAGGTAAATTGCCTTCAATTATAAACAGCAGATAAATATCAGGGAGGAGTCAAAAGAAGTATCCCTTATAAAAAGGAGAAACAAAACCCTAAAAGTCAGAGAGAAGGGCAGAGAAATAGGAGGAGAGGCTTAGAGAAACCATGGTCTACATTGGTGTTATGTATTCTCTATTGTTGTTCCTGTTTATTAAATGTAAATGTCTCTGTGGTCCCCAAATTTCAGTAGAGTCTGCTACCATAGTCTGCTACATAGTCTTTATTTGTTTGTTTGCTTTCAGTGGAAATTAAAAAAGAACCAAAGTCTTATTTCTGAAATAGCATCAACTGGAACAGGAAGAGTTGTTTCGGAGACAGATAAATATAAAAAATCAAATTAACATTACTGGGTCATGAGTTCTTCTGTAGATGTAACAAAACAAACAAACAAACAAACAACAACAACAAAACAAAACAAAAAAACCCCCAAACCTCATAATATCTTCAAATGCCCTCCATTCACGACCAATCTCTGAAGAGATTAGGGCTTTATGACAGTAAGGAATTTAAAACAGGAGTGAGGTGTGATTCAAAATCTCTCTCTCTCTCTCTTTTTTGAATTATCAAAAGCAATCTCACTAGAAACATTGACAATATATTATTATGTATGTCACATATTTTATTGTTATCAACTATATTCAAAATATCGAACATGTTGGGCAGCTGGGTGGCTCAGTGAGTTAAAGCCTCTGCTTTTGGCTCAGGTCATTATCTCAGGGTCCTGGGATCAAGTCCCACGTTGGGAGCCTGCTTCCTCCTCTCTCTCTCTGCCTGCCTCTCTGCCTACTTGTGATCTCTCTCTCTGTCAAATAAATAAAATCTTAAAAAAAAATATTGAACATGTTATAGTAGGTCTAAGTTAAATGGGGTTTTGAAGAGTCTTGATTAGAGGTTTTATCTCTATACTGAACACAATAGGAAGCCTTTGAAGTATGGTAAGCAGGAGAAATAATGAAACCTGGTTTGAATTTTTGACAGAATACAGAATGATATAGGTTTTTGAGGAAGGTCAGAGTGGCTTCTGGGAGTTCAGCAAAACATTTTACACTAGTTGAGGTAGAGAAATAACAGGGACATAGGCTACTTTGGTGAAATTGCTGAATTTCCACTATTGGTAGGTGTGTGTTTATGTGTACGGATGTGTGTCTGTGTAAAGGGTTTGAAGACTGGTAGATAGGAAAGGTTGGTAGAATCAGTGAACATTTAGAAGAAAACTGTACGTGGCAATAAAACTTTAATGATAACAGAAACTTCCAGTAAATTGGTTAAAACAACTGTGGTGCATCCATGCAATGGAGTATTATTCAGTGATAAACAGAAAAAACTATATATCTGTACAGTAACTTGGATGATTCTTAAGTACATATAGTTAAGTAAAATGTCAGTCTGTAAAGGCTACATTCTGTATAATAATATGTACACATTCTGGAAAGGGTAAAACTATTGAGACAGAAAATATATCAATGGTTGCCAGGGTTTTGAGAACAGAGATTAAATAAATGAAGCACAAAAACATTTTTCGGGCAGTAAAACTATCCTGTATGACATGAAAATGGTAATTAAAAGGCCAAATGCATTTTTTTTCATATGGAGTGCATTTTTACGTGGCAAATGGTGGACATGTGACATTATACATCTTTCCAAACCCTTAGAAGCATACAGAACACAAAGTGAACCTGAATTTTTAAATTTTTTTAAAAAAATCTATTAGAAAATCCAGGAGTTGCAGGATGCACAGAAAGCTATACAAAAAAATATTCTAATATCTTAAACAGGGGTGAAAAATCCTTACTGTGGGAGAGAGTAAAAGATGCTGATCTAAGTCATTTTGGAAACTACTTTTTTCTTACAAAGTATAGGCGAAAGGAGTGATGTATAAGCACTGTACTTTAGGTAATAAAGTAGTTTCCCATGAGGATATGGGTCAACAATTCTAAAACCACTATTTATGTATTTTGGAACTTAACAATTTAAGTCAATGGATGTCTGATTGTGAGAGTTGGTTTTTAATTGTTGGAGTGGGAATGGAGGTTTGATAAGCAAGAAGAGGAGGTTAGGTGGTCCAGGAGGTGATACATTAAAATTGGAAACATCAGTAGGAGTGACATTTGGCTAAACATAAATTCATATGGTTGCATATAGAAATATATACAAATATCCATATAATCACTTATTAGAAAACATGTACTTCCTTATCTCTCAGATAAAACTATTTGGAAACAACGATAATCCTGCAGCAATAAGCATACTTAGTGCTCATATCTTGAGTTCTAATAACGTTCTTCAATATGAGAACAAGAAATTTCTAGATAAATCAGTGACACTAAGACCACAGGGAAATAGATGAGATGGGCCTGGACATCTTATAGTTCCAGAAAGTAAGGAAATACTAATACAAACAACAACCAAAAAAACACTGCAATATAGGAATATGTCAAAAGGATTTGGGATCCAACTGAAAGAGCTCTCAATGGACTAAATCAGAACAATTTAAGCAAAAAAATAATGTACTGGATTATAACCCAGTGTAGTGTAAAGTATCCACATATCTATAATGATACAAACAAATGATGGAGTAAATAATAAGTGAGAGAGAAGGGACAAATCTACTCTGAAGAAGAATTCCAAATAACTTATTCTCCACATTTAAGCAAGTTGCTGATAATGTCCCATTGAAGTGTGAGCCATACCTAAGTGACTTCCTTCCAAAAAAGAAAAGTGTGGAGAGGGAAGGGAAAGGGAACTAGTACAGCAGAGAGACCTGAGTTACACTCTCCCAGTCAGGTAATCAAGTGTGGCATCAACTGTGACAAGTCCTTTTGGCAGTATGTATCCTTTATAAAGGTGTCCGATAGTCATGGAAGACGTTAGCTGTGGAAGTGGCTGCAAGGTAGATGGTAATTCTCTGTGCTATCTTTGAAGTTTTAGCATAAATCTAAAACAGAACTGTTATTAAAATAATAATGATATTATTGTTGATGTGATGCTTGTAGATTTAATACCTAAATCTATTTTTAATTTCCTGCAAAATATGGAATTCTGTTCTATGCAAACTGAGACAGTATATTAGAGCCATTTCTGGCCTCATTTCTTCTTCTACAGAGTCTGTACCAGGATGCTTGACTCTCTCTTCCTGTTCTTTATAAACCTCTTTGCCTTATAAAATCCAAACAGTGAATCAACCTCCCAATCCTCTTTTTCATTTCTATACTTTGAGAGCTATTTCCTACAAGGAAAAATAATCACAACACCAAGATAATTAAGATAGTTTGACCTGACTTCCATATCATTTGGCTCCCAAATAAAGTCCAACACTTTAGCCTGAAGTTGTAAGGGTTATAGCTCATCCCTTTGCATCTTTCATAACCTTTGTGCTTTTCCAAAGCCTTAAGATGAAGAGTGCCTCCTTCTCATGGCCATTGTTTCCATGCCTGCACAAACATCTTTTCTTTCTAATTTCCTCAACTACCTACATCAACAAAATCTCTTCTATCTCCTGTGTAGTTAACTATTTCTTTTTACTCACAATTTCATTGATTTATAAACATCATCAAAAGATCTTATCATAGGGCACGTGGGTGGCTCAGTGGGTTAAAGCCTCTGCCTTCAGCTCAGGTCCTTCTTGGGGTCCTGGGATCAAGGCCCACATCAGGTTCTCTGCTCAGTGGGGAGCCTGCTTCCTCCTCTCTCTCCACCTGCCTCTCTGCCTACCTGTGATCTCTCTGTGTGTCAAATAAATAAATAAAATCTTTAAGAAAAAAAGATACTTATCATATAAAATCAACCTACTAAACAAGCAACAATAGCAATGATTGGCACATATATTCTCTCCACTTCCTCATTTCGTTTTCATTGGTTGTCTTCCGCGTTTGACCCTTCTGAAGAAAAGTCCACTGACAATATTGTTGCCTTTGTCATCGTTAGTCTCTGAAGTTCTAGGGTCAATGACTAAAGTATTCTTTATTTTCATTGCTCTGAGACTAATGACACTGTTTCTATTCCTAACTTTAAACTCTTTTCCTTGTCATTTATTTAACATTATTTACTAATTCACTTTTATAATAATTGTGATGTTGGGTTAAAAAAGCAGGTTAGAATAAAAGACAGTGATTCAACAGTGAGAATTTTAGAAAAGACAGTAAAAAAGTAATTCTTTCAAAGGTAAATTTGAGCAAAGATCAAGCCATACAACTATATGAAGACATGCGAGAGGGCCTATTTACAGCATACAGTTTAGAAGGGGCTCTGGTAGGGAAGCAGGAACAAACCTGGAGTAATGCAGTAATAAACAAGAAGGTCAATGTGGTCAGGGTTAGTGAACTAGAGTCAGGCACAAGAAAAAGGGAGAAGAAATCAGAGAGATACAAAGACCAGATTGGTGGGACTTTACATAGTGGGAACATAATAGTTTATTGTATTCTGAATGTGTTGGAGTGCTGTGTTGTGATAGTTATCTTTTAAAAGATAATCACAGCTATATACAAAATTGATTGCAGTGAGATGAAAATGGAGATAAAGAGATTCATTTGGAGGCCAAGGCTGTAGCCTAGTTAATATGAGGGTACTATGGGAAAGAAACTGAACTATTTCTAGCTTCGTAGTTCAAGGAATGTTTATGTTAAAACTATTTCCCTAATTCATATTAAATCTTTAAAGACTCAATAGACAAATGCACATTAAACAAACTTAAACATTTTACTGCTATAGATAAACGTGAAAATGTGACAAAATTAAAAAAAATTAAACTGACTTTTACATTTTATGTACATAAAATATTTTTGTAAAATTCTTTTTTTCAATTCTTTTTAAAATTTGTAAACTTGTAAAATTTCATAATACCAAAGGAATTTTTCCTCCAAACACAAGCTAACAAAGTGTCCTAATGTTGACAACCACTATCCTGATGTAGCTGATACACTTTATTGTGCCTGTTTCAGTGTTGTTTATAATTAATTGACAGCTTAAAAAAGTATCTTTGGATAAAATATTTTGCAGCATTGTTTGAAAGTGTCCATTGTCTGTCAAATGCAAGAAATTTACTGTAATATAAATATTTTAAATAATAATATTATTCAGAAATGAAGGAAATAGAATAAAAGCATTTTTACAATCACAGTGTAATATAAAATGAAGATCAAAGAACAGTTTTTACTTTCAAAAATCTTAGCACTGGTAAAATTATATCGCCTTTTTTTTTTCGCTGTCCATGTGAAATGGGTTAATATTTTCTTGATAACTTATAAACTTTCTTTTTCTCTTAGTTTTTTTTTTTTTTTTTCTCTCATAACAAGGAGCTACCAGCAGGTAAGAAATTTCAAAGTAAATATATGGGCATATGAACATTTTTGTATTTCTTTTTCTCCCTCACAAGCTACTGTCCTTGTAGGAAACTTTTATGATTTTTTAAAAAATTAATCTTTTTAGAAGTATGTTATTTCTCCTCTTTCAAAGAAGACTTCCTTACCTGTCCTTATTCAAGAAATATAAACCAAGGTATTTTATTAAATTTTAGCTTTAGCAGTGCAGGAATGTACCTGGTATTGATTTGAAGTTTGAGTAATAGGAACGATGTGATTCATTAGAACATTATTGTAGCTTGTATTATACGAGACAAGTTGGTGAAAGAATATTAAGTCCTCAACTTTTCTATATTGTTTCAAAGTTTATTTATTTTAGTAATCTCTCCACCCAATGTTGGGCTCCAACTTACGACTCCAAGATCAAGAGTCCCATGCTCTTCTGAGTAAGCCAGCCAGGCACTGCTGCTTCTATATTGTTTCAGGTGAAAAAAAAAAAAATCCACTAGGCATTCTTTTACCTCATCTGTAATATACATACATGTATGCATGCATATATATTACATATATTTTTCTTTAATAACTAAAAAGTATGGTAGCTATACTAGAGAAGAAAATGTAGTTACCTTTTACCATTATGTTCCTCTTATTACATCCAGCTTTATGCTTTTCTGATCCCTCCACCAAACAACAAATTCGGAACTGAGGAATCCTTGGTCCACCAAATGCCTGGTGTACTGCTAGGTTTAAGTAATTTCGAAAGATATTTAATTTCAACCTTTTAAGGTTTAATTCAATGAAACCTACTGAACCCAATAAATCCCATGCTGGAAACTGACTCTAAAATATTTGCTTTTATGAAGGGGCAAATCTCTATAGCAAAGACTTTTTCCTAGCAACTTACACATTTCTTACATCCAGTTTATCATGAATAAATACTCTAATTGGTGTGTTAACACTTTTATTTTATGGAGACCTATCTGAAACACAAATGTTCATTAACATGAATTTGGAGACATATTATTAAGATTTTTTTTTCTTTGGTTTACAGTGTTTTCAGCTTCAGGTCATGGTATAGATTTATTGTTCAAATTGAGTTCACTGAACTGTAAAGTGTGGGTGTGTATTTGAGAGCAGTTGGAAAAGCCTTTCTGCATAAATGTTGGTAGGAGCAATCTGTTCATGCTCAAAATAGCATTCTCTTTTCACTTCTCCTTGTTTCCTACATATTCTGTACTTTATTACTCTCAATATCACCCATTTAAAATATAAGCATTATTTCACAATTCACAAGAGAATTTGTTCAGCACTTTTACTATTTTCACTGGCCTTGTTAGCTATGTTATTTTCTATTCTAACTCCTCTGAATATTGATTTACTTATAAATTTGAATTTTAACATCTAAATTTGCCAAAGAAATGTTTTATCTGAGAATATATTTACTAGGTTCTTGATATAGGGCAAGCAGTAATGATGTTATTTTTGTGTAGTTAGTATCATGAACATTTTAGAAATTTCTATGATATAAAAACCATACAATAAACATATTGCAATGGCCTGGAATTTGATGATTCACCTGAACAATAGGTATGATTGTTAATCCTGTGGGTGAAATTAAAATAAATATTTGACTGACTATAAAAAAAAAAAAAATGCAGTGACACTAATCCCCTTAATAAGAATTCCATTCACAGGCGCCTGGGTGGCTCAGTGTGTTAAAGCCTCTGCTTTCAGCTCAGATCATGATCTCAGGGTCCTGGTATTGAGGCCCACACCCAGCTCTCTGCTCAGCAGGGAGCCTGTTTCCTCTTTTTTTCTCTGCCTGCCTCTCTGCTTGTGATTTCTCTCTGTCAAATAAATAAATAAAATCTTTAAAAAAAAAGAATTTCCATTCACATTGCAGATATCACATTTTGGTTAAATGCTCCCCTCTCTCTCATTTGCTCAGTCAAAATCTCTTTCTCATTCCAAATAGGTACCTCACTTTGCCTCAGCGGTAATACCCAAACCACCACCATTACTGCCCTTGCAACATTCATTACACTGTTTACTTTTCTCTGTCTCCTATGTTAGCACACCAATCCACACTGCCATCATCTCCCACCCAGATATTTTTAAAAAAACTCTTCTAATTTATCACCGCTCTTACAATGTGGCTACACCACAGTGCACTCTCCAAATAGCAGGCAGAATCTCTCCAAATCAAATTATAAATATTAAAAAGGTGCTTAATTCTGAGTTTTCTTCTCAGATGTCATCACGTAGAGGTGGTCTGCTTGACTACCCAATATAAAATTGTTCTTATACTTTTTTTTTTCTGATAAATCTCTTCATGTGTCAAGAGTAACATTGTTTCTCAGTATTTATGTAGTTTCCAGTATTGAAAGATAAATTTTCCATAAAAGGTAAAATCATGACTTTCATACAAATATAAATATGAACATATGCTAAAGATTTTATTTTACCCATCAATGAAGGAAATAGAAGTTGTAACTGGCTTAAAAGAGAATCTGAAGAACAGACACAATTATAGTTCAGGAATATTTAAACAAATATGGAAATGAAGACAAAACTGATTTCCCTCAGGGTGGGTGTAAAACACCAGGACAGGACAGAATTTACATCCTTTTCAGATACCTATTACTAATAGAAATGCAAAATAGTTTGTAAAAAAGAAAAAAAATCATGCATAAGGCTAGGATTATCTAACCTGAAAGTATGTATTGTGTATAGACAATACAGAGGTTTTGATGAAGCACAAATTTCTCCCTATATCAAAATAATGCCTTATCAAAAGCTAGAACACAAAATATGACTTTTTGAGAGATTCCTTCTCTAATGAGATAGTCTAAAATGTATTTAATATTTGCAATACTTTTTGGCTATTTACAGTAAAAATATCTATATTTTCTTGCATTTTTCTTTTGAAAGAGAAGAAGGTTTGTAAACCTATATTAAACTAATTATGAACTACATCAGATAATTTAGAAATTAAACCTTATAAGTAAGTTAATATAATTGTTCTTTTGGTAGACAAAGGAAATTTAATTAGAAAGGCATTAACTTAGAACTAGATATACAGGTACTATATTTGTGTCCAAACTGACTGAAACTTGTAAAATAATAACCAAATGCTATATACCCTATTAAACAACATTTCAACTTTTGATCAGCGGTAATACTTATTCTATTAAATGCTAGCCATCATTTACAGAATTCATTTCTTTTATATATTATAAAACACATTTCTAAGCATCATTTACATGAGCTGCTGAATTAATCATGGAACTTTCTAAATTTGTTATGTTAGTAGCAAAATATCATATTGGATTTGCTCAATGAGGTTTTTATTTTGTATTTATTTACCTGCAAACTAAATCATCCTAATTATTATATCATTCAACAAAGATATAATAAATTTGTATTATAGGTTATAATGTGGAAATGTAAGTGAATGGAAGAAAAAAATACAAATATAAATACAAAAGATTCAAAGATGCACAAATATGGACTTTCTCTTAATTTGCCTTCCCAAAGTAGAAGTAATCCTAAATTAGAATCTGAATATCTATCATGCTAAGTGTTATTTCCACTCTAATTTTTAATCTAACTTGATATTGAAATGATTTACCCGAAGTCATATGGGCTTTCTCTGATAGAACAGAGATATAAACTCCTGCATGTTTGGCTCATATTTCTCTTCTGGCCTTACTTTTCATTGTAACACACTAAAAAATAGTAATAGCATTCGAAAGAAGTCTTGAATCATGGGCTAAATTTTAACAGATTTCAATGAAAGAGTAGGGGTAGGATTTAGATTACAATTACTGTTGTGTTTTTCTTATAACTAGATGTAAAATTTCTGATCTTTTCCTTGACTCTCTTAATATTTGGTCAATAAATAGATAAAAATGTTCATGTCATCTCTGTCCAGAATGTATTATATATAAACCCTGTTTTCATAGTCTTTTTTTTTTTTTTTTAAGATTTTATTTATTTGAGAAAGAGATAGGGAGAGAGCACAGGTAGGGAGAGGGGGAGGAGCTGTGGGAGGGGCGGCAGGGTGTAGGGGAGAAGCAGACTCCTCAATGAGCAGATTACCAAACACAGGGTTTAATCCCAGGACCCTGAGATAATGACCTAAACTGAAGGAAGATGCTTAGCCAATTTAGCTATGCAGGTGCCCCCTGTTCTCAGAGTCTTATAAACATAATGCTTATAAGACAGTATTTGGAGATGTTGCATTATGTTGATGATTTATGAGAACAAAATAGTCTTATTTCTTGACATATACTTTTTAAAAAGATATATTGTGATTCTTCTTCAAACAAAAGGAACTTATGAAAATCATCATATTCAACTCATTAATTGATCTGGGAATCAGCAAGATGTTAAAATGAGCATTTGAAAAAATAGGTGCATATAAGGTAATTTAATAGATGGCTGGATTAAATTAAAAACTGGTTAATGTCTAACAACATCATAAAATACAACTTGCAGAATATTTTGTTTCATCAAAAATAAATTATTTTTAACTTGACAGGACAAAAATCTACGCATTAAGATCTTTCCCTTCAGAGTCATAAATTAGCCCAGACAATAGATATCAAGTCCAGAATGCACTTAAAAACACTCAGTAATCTCTTTTGTCTATTTCTAAGCTTTGGATAAATTTTATGATATATTCCAATAACAAATCACAGAGAAGTTACTCTCTGCTGTGACGTTACTATATGTTGTTTCATTCATAGTGTTGTCTGCAGCAGTGCCTCTTTGTGTCTGCCTAGTGAACTTAGACTCATACTTTGAAACATCTCTTCCACATTTTACCTTCTCATGGAATCTTTCCCCAAAACCTGCCCCTCCTCTACCTTCAGCATGATAGTTTGGGATACTTCTTTGTGTTTCCATAACAATTTTTGGATGCTTTTATTTTACATTTATGTTACCATTTGTTGAGAGAGGAATTATATTTTATTTATCATGTATTCCCAGCATTGCATATGTCTAGTACATTAAGATACAATATGTGATTCCAAACAAAATATTTCAATCATTGAAGTTCTATGGTAGAAAATAAATAGTTGTGCACAGATACTTCACTTTAAATCATAAACACTTCAGAAAGTATAATAAATATGAGAGCTCGGAATAATGAATATAGTCTGAGAGCATTTTGGGAGAGAAGGGAGTTATGACCCATATTGGAAAAGGGAGTCACAAAAAGTCAGTTAAGGGAGGAAGAGCTAGATCTAGGGAATGTGGAGCCAAAACTAGCATAGTATCTATGTTTAAGGGACACACAATCAGTGGAAAAAAATAAATAAGCCAGTCTTCCAAATAAATAAGCCAGAGGTCTTTTTCAAACTCAGTGCCCTTGTCATTGCACTTTAGTAATTCAAATAAGGCATATGGGAAAGGTGATATTTAACCTTTTATTTTCTAAATTGTACTGTATTATTAAAGCAATAAGAGAAGATGCTCTATCTTATTTTTTTAAAGATCTTATTTATTTATTAAGAGAGAGGGAGAGAGAGAGAGAGAGAGAGAGAGAGAGAGAGAGAGAGAATGAGCAGGGGGAGTGGCAGAGGAAGCAGCAGACTGCTTGCTGAGTAGAGAGAGCCTGATTCAGGACTCTATCCTGGGACTCCAGAATCATGACAGGAGCCAAAGGCAGAGGCTTAACCTACTGAATCACCCAGATGCCCTGAGAAGGTGTTCTTTTAAGTATAATTAGATTCCTTATTCATCTATTCTTGTGTTTACATTTTCTTTTTTATAATTTATCTCCAAAATAAGATTTTTAACTAGGTTTTATAAGATATGCAGAAAATAAGTAAACCATTATATCTACATAAAAATGTATCAATATTACGCAAGTATGAAAATTCATGTATAATTAGAGAAACTAAATAATACTTAAATATTAATGCAGATTCTAAAAAATGTACAGTAATGTATTAAATGTTTATTCATTTAGTTTTCCATATAATTTTAAAGAAGGATTTTGGTTTTATTGATTTATTGTCATTTCAGTAAAATTCATTTACAAGGGAGGTCCTGTGAGGAATAAATTTAACCTAAGTTTAACAGATTCGAAGTTCTATTTACCTGCAATACACATTATCACAGTTATTATTGGGGATTATCATATTATCTAAAGAGAACAATTGATTTACTGTGCATATATGATCTAAATTAATATATCAACAATGTTAACATAGATTAGATTAATAGAGAAGTTGAAATCTTTCATGATGGAGCTCAGGCAATTAAACTCTGATGTAAATAGTGACATGCTGGGGAAGAAAAGGAGGGAGGGAAAAAAGGCAAAAGATCACATGCAGAAGCATAATGTTATCAATGATTATACTGTAATCCTATCACTATTCTTTCTTCTTTTAGTATTTTATTTATTTATTTGAGAGAGAAAGCAGGAACAGGGTGGTGGTGGGGGAAGGGGGCTTGAGGGAAGAGCAGAAGGGGAGGGAGAAGGAGGAGGAAAAAAATCTCAAGCTACCTTTTCTGAGCACTGAGATTCAACCTGGGGCTTGATTTGACCATCCTGAGATCATGACCTGAGCCGAAACCAAGTCTCATGCTTGACTGACTGAGCTAGTCAGGTGCCCCCTAAGTGTTTCCATATTAACTAACATGGGGTCTTACATTTTGAACTGTATTACAGAAATTCATGAAATGTATGTAAAATATAAAAAATTTAGAACAGAGAATTTAAATATAGGGTGTTATGATAATTTTTCTATTAAAATGAACCAATAAATATTAGAAATTATATTATTAATAAGAATACTAATTTGAAGAATTAACTATTTTGAATAAATCTAGTATTATAAGGCACAACTATAAAATAATTTATTTTTAATACATGTAACAGCATTTTTATATAAAATAATGGTGAGGTTACATGGAGACTGAATCACTTATAAATTACTGGTAGGAATGTAAAATAGCACAGCCACTCTGAAAAATAATTTGGTCCTTTTTTTTTTCAAGAAATTTGGTACTTTCTTAACAAAACTAAACATCCAATTGTCATTCAACCCAGGTATTATACTCTTGGGCATTTATCTCAGAGAAATGAAATCTTATATTCACACAAAAACTTACACACAAAAAAATGTTCATAGCAGCTTTATTCATAATATCCCATATAGAAAACAACCCAAATATCCTGCAACAAGTAAACAATTAAACAATGAGTGGGGCGCCCACAATATGGAATACTATGTGGCAAGAAATAGGTACAAATCACTGACATATACAACAACCTAGATAAAGTTCAAAGACATGTTAAATGAAAAAAGGCCAGTCTCAAAAGTTACATGACTTCTGATTTCAGTTCTGATATCTGAAGAGTCTGGAAGTCATCACTCCCATGTTTACAACAAGAAAAAAAAAGCTGAAAATTGGAAATCAACATTTTTCTTAGATTCACCAGCAAAGTGAGGTTGCAGGTGCTGCCTCCAAATCTGGAAAGACAGGCAAATCAAGGAATCATGCCCAAGATGTGCTTACCTGGAGGAGAACCACTGGAGTCATCCATAATAATAATAATAAGTATAATGAATTGCTGGAGGCAAAATGTAGACTAACTTGAAATTGGAAAACTCTTGGAGCTACATTCTTAGTGGAGGCCACATTTTCATGTTTTACCTTTTGGAACTCCACCAGATTCTCAAAAGAGCCAATAATGGAAGGGAGAAGTAGTATTTGTGAAATACCCTCAGAGCCTTAAAAAAAGACTTTACTAGTACATTGTTCCAAATAGTGGGGGAAGACATCTACCTTCTTCCGACCCTCTAGTCTTCTTGTCTCCCCTAAAGGGGAAAAGCTGAGATTTAATCATCAGATTCTAGAACATTCCCTTACCCTCACACCTAATGACCATGCCAAGAGAGCTATAGTATAATAATAATGGATTACATTGGAAAGAGTGACGATGCATATTCTAAGAGGAGTTATCAGGGAAATCCAAAGACAATAAAGGGTATGAAAATAAGGACATTAGAGAAATTTGAATCTTCAGAACTTTCAGAAAAATTCTAAGGTATGCTATGTCAGACACCTATCTATATATGACAGAAGTTGTGGAATTACTAGATAGGAAATTGGAAATAACTGTGATTAATGTCCCAAGGTTACATATTCCATAATTTAATAAATATAATATTCTTGAAATAACAAAATAGAGTGGTAGAGAACAGATTAGTGATTGCCAGAGAAAGAATCTTAAGAGGTCTCCATGCCTAGTTTGGGTCTCAATTTCAAGATCCTGAGATCATGACCTCACCAAAATTAAGAGACTGGTGCTTAACTTACTGAGCCATCCAGGTGCCCCAAGGTGAGCCTGGGAAGTCTTATGGTGATGGAACAGTTCTGAATCTTGACTGTGGTATGGAATTGTGTAGAACTAGATAAACACCTACACATACATCTCACACAAAAATGAGTACACATAAAACTGGCAAAATTTGAATACATTTTGTAGATAGTATGAATGGCACTTTTCTGGGTATGATATTGTACCATAGTTATGTAAATTTTATATTTGTGAAAATTGTTGAAGGTACATGAGGCATCTCTCTATATATTTTTTGCAACTTTTTGGGATTCTGTAACTATTTCAAAATAAAACTTGAAAAAAGAGAAAATGTATGCGAAATAGTTTGCCTGCTTTTTAGACACCTTTTGTTTCTTTGAAGCATTAAATCACTGAATTAAATTTATAGTTTTGAATGTGAAAGAAGGAATTACTCTTATTTTTATTACTAAACACACATTTCACATATTACTAAATAAACATATTATAGTCATTAAAGTAACTGGTTCTCTGACTTTTGAATTAAGACTAGGGAAGAAACAATGAGCATCCTATTACTCCCCTTTTTTGGTAAAATTAGCTATAAAAATTATACCATCCTCTTTTGAATATCTTAATAGAGTCAATATTTTAACTATCAGATTATAGATTTAATTTTTGAAAGTAGGCAGCAGAGCACCATATTCAAGGGCGGAGGTGAATAATATGACTTAGGAAATTCTGGAGATAGTTACTGAAAACAAGTGAGCAAACAAAAAGTTCCAAAATAGTTGGAAAAAAAGAATTTTTAATAGACACAGAGCATGTAGGTATGATTCTTTTGAACTCTAGTATGATTTTGATGTAAAAATATTGCTCATATGTTTTGTTGTGTGGGTAACATCTTAAGAATTTTTCTCAAATGTTTTATATGTATAGTTTATTGAATTTTCAGAGGTTATATGTACATAGCTGCTATTTTTTTATGGTTAATTTCCTGGGATACCTGAGTCTTACAGGAATGACTCAGTAGTAGCCAGGTATAAATACCCTTATAAACTGGCCTAAATTTATACCTTCAGCTTCATCCACTGCTGTCATCCCTCTTAAACTTGGTGTTCAGTCACACTGAACATATCTTTTATGCTCCTAGATATTTGTAAGGTTTTTGCATTTGATAGAATATTATTTTCTGTTCATAACATGTTTATGGAACAGATTATAGTACAATTATCAGACAAAATTGGAAACTGGTAAAATTATGGATATTATTAGGATTATTATATTTGATGCTTTCCTTTCCACTATAACACTACTAACTACCCATGTCAGACACATCTTGTTTATCTTTTTACCTCAGGCCCAACAGATTTGCTGGCATAGAGCATAGTTCAAATGCTGAATCAATTAATAGCTGATAGGCAAAGTCACCAAAAATCTGCACTTTTTCATAAGAAGGTTTTTATTTTGGGTACTTGGCTGGCTCAGTCAGTTAAGTATCTGCTTTTGGCTCAGGTCATGATTTTAGGGTCCTGGGATGGGTCCCTAAGCCAGGTTCCCTGCTCAGCAGGGAGTCTTCTCCCTCTCTCCCTAGGCCCCTCCCCACAGCTTGTATACACACACACACACACACACACTCTCTCTCTCTCTCTCTCAAATAAATAAATAAAATCTTTAAAAAACGGCTTTTATTTTTATAGCTGGGCAGCATTAATCTATGTTACGCCAACCATTTATTTTAAGGGCAGCTGTATGTGCTGTGCTATTAAGTAATAAGGCAAATGTCCTGCAATTTTTAGTTGAAAATGCTCTGTAATTGAGCTGTTTTTTGCCAGTATGATATATTTTCTTATTTCATTATATGCTATCTGTGGAGAAAAGGGACCATATTCGTTTTAATATGTGTCTTCATTTTATAAGATAAAGTAGGACAGGATGGTAATATTCTGTATTCTAAAGACAGTGTAATCTTGAGAAAATGGATCCTGATTTAACAAAATGGACTCAAATTTTATATGTGACCTCAAAAAACATTCTACATTCTCATGTGAAATCATTTTTTTAAGAAAAGCTAGAAAAGAAAAGAAATGACCCATTTTAACTATAAAGACTTATTGGGGTTGGGGGGACTTAATCATTTGTTAAACTTGAAAGCTTTTTACCATAAATGTGTATTTTGTAGATCCAAGTATTCCTCATCTTCTACTTTTTTCCCTATAACTTACACAAACTTTAAATAGTAGCATTTTTATCAATTAGTGACTTCAGCATAGTGGAGAGGCAACTAGTAGATTTCATGGGCCTAAAGTTCCCAAGAACATTTTATAGATTTCAATTTCCACTTGTAGCTAAGAGTCATTGTGATACATGCGTACCCAGGTGCTCAACTGTATATTTGAAATATAGTCTGTTGACTATATTTGTTTGGGTCGATATCTGGGCTCTCTATTCTGCTTTACTAATCTGTCTATTCTTTCGCCAATATCACAGTCTTTATGATTGTAGCTCTACAGTAACTCTTTTTTTTTTTAAGATTTTATTTATTTATTTGACAGAGAGATCACAATTAGGCAGAGAGGCAAGCAGAGAGAGAGGAGGAAGCAGGCTCCTCGCTGAGTAGAGAGCCTGAGGCGGGCCTCGATCCCAGGACCATGAGATCATGACCTGAGTCAAAGGCAGAGGCTTAACCTTCTGAGCCACCCAGGTGCCGTACAGTAATGCTTGAAGTTCGGTTGTCTCAGTCCTCTGAATTTCTTTTTCAGTATTGTGTCTACAGTTCTGAGTCTTTTGCCTTTCCATATAAACTTTGTAATCAGGCTGATATCCACAAAATAACTTCCTGGGATTTTGTTCGGGAGTATGTTGAGTCTGTCAATCAAGTTGGGAAGAACTAACATTTTGGCAAAACTGATTTCTCTTTATGAATCTGGAATCCTCTCCATAATGAAATATCTCTCCGTTTACTCAGATATTCTTCATTTCCTGTCATCAGAGTGTTATAGTTCTCCGCATACAGATCTTGTACATATGTTACAGAGGGTATATTTACACCTAAATATTTCATTTTTTGCTGGTAATGTAAATTGCATCGTTTTTAATTTCAAATTTCAAATGTTCATTGTTCTTTTTGTGTGTGTGTGTGTGTGTGTGTGTGTGTGTGTGTGTGTATTAACCTATGTCTTGCATCTTGATATAGTCGCTTTTTAAGTTCAAGGAGTTTTTTTGATTGATTCTTTGGATTTTTTATGTAAACAATCATGTTTTTTTGTGAACAAGGACAGCGTTAGTTTCTACCTGATCAATTTGTATACCTTTTATTTCCTTTATTTGTCTTATCGTGTTAGTTAAGACTTCCCAGTAAGATGTTGAATGACAGTGATAAGAGGAACATCCTTACCTTGCTATCAGTTTTAGGGAGAAGACTTCTGGTTCTTTACCACCAAGTGGGATGTTAGCTATAGATTGTTTTTATTTTTGTAGATTTTATCAAGTTGAGGAAATTCCTCTGTACTCCTAGTTTGCTGAGAGTTTTTGAAATAAATAGATAGGGCACCTGGGTGGCTCAGTTGGTTAAGCGACTGCCTTCGGCTCAGGTCATGATCCCGGAGACCTGGGATCGAGTCCCACATCGAGACCCACATCAGGCTCCCTGCTCGGCAGGAAGCCTGCTTCTCCCTCTCTCACTCCCCCTGCTTGTGTTCCCTCTCTGGCTGTGTTTCTCTCTGTCAAATAAATAAAATCTTTAAAAAATAATAATAAATAAATAAATAAATAAATAAATAAATAAATAAATAAAATAGATGGTGAATATGCTAAATACTTTTGTTTTTATATTTACTGACATGAAAATGTGATTTTTTTCTTTACCCTGTTAATATGAATTATATTAACTGATTTTTAAATGTTGAAACTGCCCTGCATACCTGTAATAAATCCTAACTGTGGTGTATATTTCTACTATACATTATTAGATTATGTTTGCTAATGTTTGAGTGAGGTTTCATATTTATGTTTATGAAATATTTAGTCTGTGGTTTCCTTTTTGTGACTCTTTCTTTGGTTTAGGTTTTAGGTTAATATTGGTCTCAGAATACACTAGGGAAGGGTTCTCTCTGCTGAGAGAACTGGTATTATTTCTTCTTAAATGTTTGATAGTATTCATTTATGGTTAACCTACCTGGGTCTTGTTCTTTTAGTTTTGGAAGAGTTCTTGTGGTTGTTTAAATTCATTTCGTAAATAAAATTCTATTCAGATTACTTATTTCTCTTTGTATGAGTTTTGGTAGGGGTGTCTTTCAACAAATTAGTCTATTTCATCCAAATTATCAAAGTTGTGAGTATAAGAATTGTCCATGATATTTCTTTGTTATCCTTTTAATGTGCATGGGATCAGGAGTGAGCACCACTTTTTCATTTCTAATATTAATAATTTGTGCACTCTCTTTTTTCATGACTAGAGCTTCATAAACCTTATTATTATTTTAAAGAATCAATTTTTGCCTTGTTAAACTTTCCTATTGATGTCATATTTTCAATTTCAGTGACTTCTGATGTAATTTTTATTTTTATTCTTCTTGTTACTTTGGACTAAATTTTGTCTGATTTTTCTAGTGTCCTAAGATGGAAAGTTATATTGTTGATTTTAGAAATTTCTTCCTTTCTAAATATGCATTCAGTGCTATAAATTTCTCTCTGATCACTGCTTTCACTATATCAGGTAATTTATTATTATTTATATTTTCACTTAATTTAAAATGATTTTTAAAAAAAGTTTTTGGGGGCACCTGGGTTGTTCAGTCATTAAGCATCTGCCTTTGGCTTAGGTCATGATCCTGGAGTCCCAGATTAAGCCCTGCATGGGATCCCTGCTCAGAGGGAAGATTACTTCCCCTCTCTCACTCCCCTTACTTGTTTTCCCTCTCTGACTTTCTCTTTGTCAAATAAATAAATAAAATCTTAAAAAATAAAAACAAAACAAAACAAAAAAACTTTGTTTTGGGGTGCCTGGGTGGTTCAGGGAGTCTGCTTCTCTCTTTCTCTCTGTTTCTGCCCTTCTTCTCCTGCTTGTGCTTTCTCAAATAAATAAATAAAATCTTAAAAAAAAAACAAAAGACTTTGTTTTTACATTTCTTTGACCAATAGGTTATTTCAAAGGGTCTTATTTAATGCTTAAATATTGAGATGTTTTCATATATCATTACTGATGGAATTTCATTGTGATTTAATTCCATAGAGACCTGATAATGTACTTTGTATGATTTCTATTCTGAAAGCCAATATTTTTTTTTCTCAGAATACAGTTTATCCTGGTGAATGTTGGGTCTAATAGAACTTTGGCCAGTTATCCTCTCATTAAATCGTTTCTCCTAAGAAGCAGAGACTACTCTGGCATATTACAAAATGGTTCTTTTTCCACTGCCCCTGCTGGAATCACTAGGGGATTTTTTTGTTCAATATTCACTACGAGAACCAGGTAGAGATCCAGTAGGTAAAACTCAGAAAAGTATGACTTCACTATGTCTATTTATGAATGTGATGTTTTCTGGAAATAGGGACTTTCTATCTTTAATCAAGTTAATATGATAGCTTTCTGAATTTGGGTGGGTCCTAATCCAATGATTTAGGAAACAGAGAGGGATTTGAACAGTGATGCTAAGGTAAGACACAGAGATGAATTTCATGTGAATTACAGACAGAGATTGGAGTGCTGCAGCTAGCAAGGAATACCAATGCTTACTGGCAACTATAAGAAGCCCAGGGGAGGATTCTGGAGCAGATTCTGCCTCTGAGGCTCCAGAAGTAACTAACTGTGTCAGTGTTTTGATTTTTATGTTCTAGCCACCATAACTATGATTTTTATTATTTTTCATGATCTAGTTCTTGGTATTTTGTTACAGTCATCCTTAGTAATGAATTTAATGACTCAAAGATGAGCCTATTTTCTCTCGTTATCGATAAATGTGGACTTCTTTTTAACTCATATATTCTGGGGTACTTTTTATATTTATACTTATAGAACATATAAGTTCTTATAATTAAATGTTGTTTTCTTTATTCAACTCACTGTTGTATGTTTCTATATCTGTGTCTATTCCATAATAAGTGCAGTTCTGTAAATCATGAGATATACTGTAAGGAGAAAGAGAGAACCGGCTGGTAGTGGCCACTATAACTATTTAGTAAGAAGCCTTAATTTAAGCATATGGGGCAATGGTGTTTTCCACTTACAAGAAAAGGAAAGAGGGATGAATAGAAAAGTTCCCTTTATTTCTGGGACACAGAAGACCATGTGAGTTATAGTGAGATGCAAAAGGAACACTGAACTGAATACTAAACTAAAGTAACTCATCCTGGGGGCACCCAGCTAGCTCAGTTGGTAGAGCATGTGACTCTTAATTTCAGGGTTGTGGAGTTTGAGTTCTACATTGGGCATAGAATTTACTTAAAAAAAAAAGTTAACTCATCCCCATCCTAACCAGGTCTTGATGGACAAGTCATTGGAGGGTAAACTCACTAAAGAATAAGTTCAATGGAGATGAAGGGTATTGTATTTAAACTGTCTTTGAATGAGAATTTGTTGGTTAAAGGCTCCCTTAAGGAACAAACACTCTCATGTAGAAGTTGTGTAAGTATTTCTTATTCTATCAATTCTGACCTACTTTTTTTTTTTTTTTTTAGATTTTATTTATTTATTTGACAGAGAGAGAGATCACTAGTAGGCAGAGAGGCAGGCAGAGAGAGAGGAGCAAGCAGGCTCCCCGCTGAGCAGACAGCCCCACGTGGGCCTTGATCCCAGGACTCTGGAATCATGACCTGAGCCTAAGGCAGAGGCTTTAACCCACTGAGACACCCAGGTGCCCAATTCTGGTCTATTTTAATTGGAGTCTTCTAAAAAATACAATGACTCCCATAATTCTCCCTAACTGAGCAGAGTCCTAGTCAAAGTATTTGATGCTATTGTTATGCATACTTGCAGTTTTAATGGCCTGGCTCTAGATTAATAAGGAGGATCAAATTTAGAATGCAAGACAACTTCATTCTCTAGTTTAAATACTGCTTATAGTTTCTGTTACATGGCCAGCTGTGTTCCACATTGGCACATTTGTTTCAAAGAAACTCCTTAATTGCAAATTTGGCATTAAGATGAGGAAACGAAGAAGAAAAATTCTTCTGTCACATAAATTAACAAAAATATTGGCGTTTTCCCAGAAGATAAAAGAGGGTGTGCATAAAGGAAGAAATCCCAGTAATTTTAAGTCCACCAATGGGTTCTTTTGCTATGCAGGAAATGATTCAGAAATGTGTATTCCTTGATGTTTAATGTTGGATTTTAAATTGGATACTATCCGAGCTTTAGGCACCCTCCATTATCCACAAAACTTCAGTAAAATTAGTCTTCCTTCAAAACACTGCATTATTTAGAAGTTGGTGAACAAAGGCAGAAATGCAAGCATTGTTTTTATCAAACTTTAGGGCATGAGATAGTAAGAATGGAACAATTATCAGAGGTATACCAGAAATTTGTAGTGATTGAAAAAGATAGTATTGTAAAATGCTTACCACCTCACTAGTTACTTCACACTTCATTTACTCAGAAATATTAAGGGGAAGAAAATTCCAGAATGTGAACACTAGTAATTTTATTTGGGCATTAAAGGAAATGATGCCGAGAAAATGTGAGATATTTGAAGAAAACTGAGTAATTATCTTTTATATGATTGTAAAGAATTCAAGAGACATTTAATGGGTGTTTAGTATTTTCCAGAAACTGAATATTGGTGCACAACTGTTAGAAACTTTAGTCCAGCATAAGAGACTGATAAATACAAAATTTACAATAGTTCAATGTGTAGTATAAAAATATTTTTAGAATCCTAAAAGAAGAGAAAATTTATAGATGATAAGAGTAATTAATCATGATGAAGTTCTGGAAAGAAACTAAGGATATATAAGATTGAAAATATGTGGAGATATGAAGATAGTAGGGTATAAAACTTTTAAGAATAAGATGCAGTTGAGGTGCTGGGGTGGCTCAGTCCTTAAGTGTCTGCTTTCAGCTCAGATCATGATCCTGGAGACCAAGGATCAAGCCCTGCATCAGGCTCTGCTCAGTGGGAAGCCTGCTTCACCCTCTCTCATTCCCCCTGCTTCTGTTCCCTCTCTAGCTGTGTTTCTCTCTGTTAAATAAATAAATAAAATATTTAAAAAAAAAGAATAAGATGAATTCGTTAGATCTGTGTATAAATTTGGATTCACAAGAAAGAGCTAATGACAAGTTAGAAAATAAAGTAAATAATCTTCAAATTCCTCTCTGAGGGTCTGAAGGCTATCAAGTCTCTCACTTTCACTTGGGTTTTGTATTACTGGATAGAATTTTATATGGGTGAGTATGTGTGTATATGTATTCTAGGGCATAGTATGAAAACTTGAATCAACTACAAAGGAAAAACACAGAATTATTAGTAGTCTAAAAACGTAACACTTGAGGGCACCTGGATGAGTCAGTCAGTTAAATGACTGCCTTTCAACTTGGGTCATGATCCCGGGGTCCTGGGATCCAGTCACTCATCAGGCTCCCTGCTCTGGCTGGAGACTCTTTTCCCTTTGCCTCTGCCTCCCTCTCTCTCTCTCTCTTGCTCTCTGAATCATGAATAAATAAATAAAATACTTTAAAGAAATAACATTTGAAAAGCAGTATTTTTATATTTCTCCACAATGGTGACTAAAATTGAATCATGGTTCTCTCTGGGTAAAATATACCACAATTTTATAAATGATTCTCAAATTCTTCCTACTTGATAAAAGTCTTAGGATATACTTTAGTTTACTTTGCCCTTTATAGTTACTATAAACTTAGAGTTTTCAGTAGTTATCAAACTAACAACATGGGATTTTGCCTATTTTAGGCTTAATAAGAGCTATTTATGATTAATTTGTATATTTATGTTATTCTTTATTGTGATGGACTGTGTGAAAATATAAAAAATGTTTAAAACAGAAATATATAAATCAAGCTTTATGTAAAGAAAAAGAAGGCATCTGTCATGTATTTTGCATTTATTCTCTTTGCGGATGTCGTAGAGGTTAGGAAAAGTAATTAGTGAAAGGTTAGTTCAGTTTTTTACTTGCTGGCTTTTAATTAATCTCTTCTAAGTACTCAATAAGCACTCAGATTACTCAATCAAAAATGTAAAACATATTGTTTTTCAATTCCAGCAGTCCAAAACTCTGAGATTAATGGTGTGATTACATTTTATTCTATCATTCAATTACATAAAAGGTACACTAAAATGCTGAAGTTCTCATTTTATTCATATTAAATTTGCTGATAAAAACAAAAGGTATAGCTAGAAAATAAGCTTTTAAGTTCCATAAGACAATTATAATCAGAATTGTTATAATACATTGTAGTCTCCTTTCTATCATTGGATTAACACTACTAATAACATCTCAATAAGGAACGGTTAGGGCTTTGAAATTTCTGAGAACGTTCTATGAAACTAATTCCAATAAATTTCAGACAATACACAGAAAAGGTGCTATACATTTAAAAATCCATTTCTGGATCTTTTCTAGTTCAGATAATTTGATATTTATAAATGGTGTTCCTTAAAATGATGAAGAGTGATAGTAAAAAGAAAATTTTGTTATTAGTCTATTTTCCTTTTCTCCTCATGATGTACTTTTAAAAAGTCATGCAAAATAGTCTCAAACTCTATGGAATCTTCTTTGGGTATTAGAAACTATATTTAGGGGTTCCTGGGTGGCTCAGTTGGTTAAGTGAGTGCCTTCAGCTCAGGTCATGATCCTGGAGACCCGGGATTGAGCCCCAGATTGGGCTCCCTGCTTGACGGGAAGCCTGCTTCTCCCTCTGTCACTCCCCCTGCTTGTGTTCCCTCTCTGGCTGTGTTTCTCTCTGTCAAATAAATAAAATCTTAAAAAAAAAAAAAAACCTTAAAAAAAAGAAACTTTATTTAGAATAACTTCTAAATTTGGCTACATTTCAATTTTTTTTTAAAGATTTTATTTATTTGACAGAGTGAGAGACACAACGAAAGAAGGAACACAAGCAGGGAGTGTGGGAAAGGGAGAAATAAGCTTCCTGCCAAGCCTGGAGCCTGATGAAGGGCTCCATCCCAGGACTCTGGGATCATGACCTGAGCCAAAGGCAGAGTTTTAATGACTGAACCACTCAGGCACCCCCTACATTTCAATTTTTTAAATTTGGTTACATTTCACTGGATTTAATTATTTGAACACAATTTTCATATTTATTTTTCTGGAATACATGTAGGGAATACAATATAGTTATTGCATGTACATAAAATAAAATGCAATATACACTAAATGTGACCTAAACACAAGACTTCCTGTTTTATTATCACCCTCAAACAACTGAATTGTTTTTACTGCATAGCTAATGAAGGACTTTATTCAGCACAGATTTAAACTGTAGAGTCCATTTTGTATCACAGTTCTGACTAGCATATACCTAATGAAAAACAGACCCACATGCTTCTTTTGGAGAAATTAGATAAATTCACATTTTCTCTCCTCAGGTGTATTGACTTATAACCATTCTGATTTAAACAACAAAAGGAATTATAATAAATAAAGAACACTGACAGTCATTTAGATATAAAACAAACGTCACTGAGCATCAATGTGACATATTTGTCAAAATATTTATGATACACTCATTTCCATTTTAATTGGAGTCTACAATGCATTTCAAGACAAGAATAGCTGCTGCATCTGACGGTGGCCCTCAGCTGGGTGTCTACCCAACAACACAGGCCTACCCTTCTACATTATCCAACCCATGTATGTAACGTATAATGATTCTTCCTCATGGATTTGACATAAGCAAAAAATTACAATCTGAATCTATCAATTTTTTAAGAAGAGTCTTGTTACTTTAAATCAAAAAGATACAGGTTACAATAATGGTACTGTACAGAGCAGCATTGTGTTTGACTCAGGAGTCTATCAGTCTTTGAGCAGCACTGATCTCTCTTTGGCATTGCAGAACAATTGTCTATGGTCCGCCATCTGCATAATTTGAAGAATACAGAGGTGAGGATCTGAATGTAAATTGACATATTCAGTATATAGTCCTTAATCATTGTGATTCCATTAATTTCTACCTTTACATCGTCTTTAGGTATTTTGCAGAATAGGAGCAAATTATCACTCAAAATAGCCCCCTGGTGACTTGTTATTGTACAGTATGATTATGAGATACATTTCTTGTTCCAATTATTAGCAAATGAGTGAGTTCGATAGGATTAATAAGTGACTCAAATCCAAATCAGAACCAAATTCTGGCATAGCTTACAAGTGCCCTCCAAAAGCATTGGAAGAACAAAGTCACACCCCACATAACTATAGGGTAATTGTGTCTCCTTTTAATCTTCCTGAAGTATTTCTTCCCTGTCAAACAGAGAGTGCAGAAGTTCCGTTCTTTTTTTTTTTTTTACGATTTTATTTATTTATTTGGCAGAGAGAAACACAGCTAGAAAGGAGCACAAGCAGAGGACTGAGAGAGGGAGAAGCAGGCTTCCTGCGGAGCGGGAAGCCCAATGTGGGGCTCGATCCTGGGTCTCCAGGATCATGACCCGAGACGAAAGCAGTCACTTAACCAACTGAGCCACCCAGGCGTCCCACAGACATTCCATTCTTAACATTTAAGGAACGATGTGTCCAATCTGTACATGGTTAAACGTCCATATAAGCATTTGTTCTCTAAGCAGACACTACTAGAATTGCCTTTTCAGACATTGTCCTGTTTCTTCTCTAAAGGAGTATTTCCTGGAAAAATAGATGTTCACTCCCATTCATTAACCAAATAATGATAGTGTCAAATTTGTCACCCACACTGTTCTAGACTCTTAAGGCTATATTAGTGAACAAAACAGACTAACTTTGCTTCTGTGGTACATACCTCTTAATGGGTTGGGTGGGGTATTAGGGGGTGAGAAACAAAAAACCAAAATAAATGAAAGAAAAATGCCTTGTAATTTATATGTTGAAAAGTTCTCTCTAGAAAAATAGAAAAGAGAAATGGATAGTTGCACAAGCAGTATTACAATCAGCAAATGTGAGACCACTGACTGAGAAATGAAATGGAAGGACATTTAGGTGTTATATGCTTTAGATTTTACTTGAGGAGACGTCATCAGAGGATTTTGAGCACAAAGAATATTGTTCTATTTTAATGCAATCAATTTTACCACTTTGTTAAAATATGTTACAAAAAGGGATAGGGTACCTCTACGTGTAAGGTTGGAGAAATTACTGAAGTTATTTAAGCCAGACATGATGATAGTTTGGACTAGGTGGTGGCAATGGAGATGTTGAGAATGAATATGATTTGAGGCATGACTCAGCATTTTCTTATCTTTTGTGTGAATTTCTCAGGCACTACAGACAAGTATATTTACTTTTCTAGTAGTGATTTATGGCTGCATCTATTACTCCCTGTATTAGTTTTCTATTTCTATATAACAAATTACCACAAACTTGGTAACTTAAAACAACACAAATTTATTATCTTGCAGGCTCTGTGCGTGAGGACCCAAAGTTAACTAGCTGGATCTTTTGTTCAGTCTCACCAGTCTGGGATCAAAGTGTTTGCCAGTGAGGATTCATCTGGAGGCTTGATGAGGAAGAGATCTGCTTTTAACTCCCTCAAATTGGTGAAGAAATTCAGTTTCTGTCACCGTAGAACTGAAGATCCTGTTTTCTTGCTGGCCATCAGTTAAAGACCACTCTTAGCTCCTGCTGGTCACTCTCAGGTCATAGGCATGTGTCACCCTCCATAGCCAGTTCACAACACGAATATTTGCTTCTTCAAGTCCAGATGGAAGAATTTCTCTTTTTCAAATCTTTCCTTTCAGGAAAGGCTAAGTACCCTTCAAACATTTACTTGATCATGAAAACTCTACCCAGTAAAATCTTCCTGTTGAATAACACAAAGACAATGGATTTGGGATACTAGTTGTGTTTGCAGAATACTTTGTCTTTGCAATAAAACATAAACATCACAAAGGTTAATTATGTCATATTCACAGTCTCACCCATATTCACGGAGACTTGTAAACCAGATGGTGATCATGTAGCCATCTTAGAATTATGCCTAACACTTTCCCCCAAGGAAAAGGTAACCAGTATCTGAGTATAAATGATGCTGTGTTATGACTTCACCTACTTGGCTTAAAACCTTCAGTTTTTTTAGAGATCACTTACCTTAAATTTCCTTCTAATGCTCCCCAATACATACATAAATCATTATTGTTGGTCATTGCTCATAGCCACTAGTGTTTAGGAGGATAAAGATTTAGAAGACTCCTGAATGTTCAAATTATGTCTACACTGCGGCCCAATGCCCCCAAGAATGTTGTACTTCAGTGCATTATGTAACAGATACCTCCTGGTATTACTTACTGGCCTTGAACACTAAAGCAGCAATGATATGCTACCATTATCAGAGCTCATAGCTACTCACAAATGCAGTGATGTCTGGACAAGATGTCTAAGACCACATGGTATATCTTTTGGGCCACAGCAGACATTTGGAAAAATCCAACAGATTTCTGAACTTATATTATATATATGTGTGGTTTAAGGTCATTCATGTAGAGGATCTGGACCCCTTGCAAGTCAGTCATATTTCTCCAGGTCACTGATTCTTTGACTTTTCATTTCTCTCACAAAGTGAAATTTTGCCCTGTCTACAAGGACACAGATTGATAACAACTAAAATTAAACTAGTTTCTTCTCCTGAAAGAGAAAAACAAAAAGCAATTTATCTCAAAGACAATCTTCACCATCATAATCTGTGATCAAAATCAATATAGTCAAGGTTTAGGGGCACCTCTGTGACTCAGTTAAGCAACTGCCTTTGGCTCAGGTCATGTGCTTGGAGTCCCTGGATCGAGTCCCACATCAGGCTCCCGGCTTGGTGGGGAGTCTGCTCCTCCCTCTGACCTCTCCTCTCTCATGTCTCTCTCTCTCATTCTCTCTCTCTGAAATAAATAAATAAAATCTTAAAAATATATATATAGTCAAGATTTATTGGATGATCATGCTAGTTTTATTTTAATGAAAGACTTATCAGTCAGTATTTTTATTCTTTTACATATTTCCTACTTTTAGAGGCTTTTCTCCATGTCATCAATATATGCTTCTTTTTATTATACTGTCTAAAGTGGCAGATGCAATACAACTATAATGGAGAAAATCCTTTGCTGTCTAAGGGGTATGATCTGGATTTTAAAAAGTCCTTGAAAAGTTTCAGATTTGCCATATGCATAGCAGCATATTTTTTATGTATTCTGTTATATAGAGTACACTTTGACTTTCCTGTGCACTGTTTAAAGGCTTCTTAAGTATCATTTAATTTAATGCTATTTAGTACAAATTTCTTTTGAGAAATGTTGCATAATTAACCTAATCTTACAGATGCAGAAAGGAAGCTCACGAAAATTAAGTCACCTAGTAAGCCTACCGTTAGCTTTGTTTAGGGCTGGAGTGTATGATCCTAGTCATTGCACTTTGGTGCTTCTTTGGTCAATCAGAGAATAAAGGACAAACCAGAAGCCGTGGAGTCAAGAACTCCTGGATTCAAGACTCCTTAGGATAGGGGTCTCTGGGTGGTTCAGTCATTAAGAATCTGCCTTTGGCTCAGGTCATGATCCTGGAATTCCAGGATCCAGCCCTGCATAGGGCTCCCTGCTAAGCAGGAAGTCTGCTTCTCCCTTTCTCACTCCCCTTGCTTGTGTTCCTTCGCTGTCAAATAAATAAATAAAATCTTTAAAAAAAAAAAAAAAAGACTCCTTAGGATAAATACTAAAAAGGAATAAAGGTAGGGCATGAAAAGTCTATATGAAGAGATGGGAAAACAAAAGCAGGATCACATTACTTCATCATTTATTTGAGGGGGTGGATCTTTCCATATTCCAGAACCTTTTCTTATGCTTCCTGAGAAATGTTTCACTTTGTGACAAAAAGGGTGTTTTTTAACAGTCTCTGAGAAAATACAGTGATGAGTTCAGGTCATGGCTTATTTTTGTTTTATGTATTCATGATTCATTAACTATTTTGACCAGAAAATCCTTTGCTGTGACATTACAGATTTCCTTCCAAGAGATAAGTTGAGATACTTTGGCAAGAAAAATGGGTTAACCCCTCATATCTTAAAAGTTTGTGATTCCACTCAGAATTTTTTTGTTAATGCTATTTATTTATTTATTTACTATAGGCATGTGTATATATCAAACACTTCTGTTTGAATCCTGTTTACCTGTGTTATGCTTTTCTTTTTGTAGAGCAATAGTAATTATGGCTGTGTTATTACAATTACAATTCAGAGAAACAGAATTGTTTACAGGACTTTTATTCTAATCCAGACTCATTACCTTAACCCCCTCTGATACAAACCAATTTGTAGTTAGAAGTGATGGTAAAGTGAGAGTGGAGAGAATCAATAGGAAATTACAGAATTCTTGAGATAGCTGTTTCCTGGTGTCTTTTGGCAGGATTCAAATTCAGAAGGTTTAATAGGAAATAAGGAAATGAGTCTAGGCTACTTAACTATCACTTTATAAAGTAATGAAGTTAGAATTACATTTATAGGGGCGCCTGGGCGGCTCAGTTGGTTAAGCGACTGCCTTCAGCTCAGGTCATGATCCCGGAGACCCGGGATCAAGCCCCACATCGGGCTCCCTGCTCGGCGGGAAGCCTGCTTCTCCCTCTCTCACTCCCCCTGCTTGTGTTCCCTCTCTGGCTGTGTTTCTCTCTGTCAAATAAATAAAATCTTTAAAAAAAAAAAAAAAAAGAATTACATTTGTATTCAGTACTGCTTACCAGTGAGAATAACAAAAATAAAAATATGGTCCCATGACTAAGACCTGGGTATTCAGAAATTCCTCTATTTTGTATCATCTTGAAATTGTAATTATTAAATGTATTAAATAAAGATAATTCTAAAAGCTGAGGTAATTGAAAAACAGAGCATGCCATGACTAAGAAGATGTCTTCTTGTTAAGAAATATATGTTATGGGGCACCTGGGTGGCTCAGTCATTAAACATCTGCCTTCGTTTCAGGTGATCATCCCAGAGTCCTGGGTTCAAGCCCTGCCTTGGGCTCCCTGCTTGGTAGGAAGCCTGCCTCTCCCTCTCTCACTCCCCCTGCTTGTGTTCCCTCTCTACCTGTGTTTCTCTCTGTCAAATAAACAAATACGATCTTTAAAAACAAACAAAAAAAGAAATATATGTTATAATGTAATTCCACCACACCCAACCAGTTATTTGAAAATGATGGTTGAACTTCAGTGCCAGCCTGATTGATTAAAAAATGGTAACATAAAAAGAAAACTGGGTAACATCAAACAACCTTTTCTGAATTAAAGGTAAATTGAAAATTGTGTGCATATAGACAGAGGGAAAGAACAATATTCCACAATTGATCTTTTCAGAGAGTTCTCACACTTATTATATAAATTGCTTTTTAAAGTACTCCCCTGAGGTCAAAAAGAAAATAATTATATTTATCCTCAGTTTATAGAAGAAAAATTAAAGACTGAAACTCAGTTAAATAGGTTACTTAAAATAACATTAATGTTAGAGCTGTGAGTATAGTCCATGTGTCTCTATTGCATTTCTAGAGATATGTGTCTCTATATTAAGTGCTGATTATGCTATCTTGGGCTTTCAAACAGATTAAATTTTTGATATGATAGCTTACTCATTAAATCATTAAGACACTCAATAAGTACTTAATAAATGTATGCCAGGCATACTTATAGGGTTAGTGCTTACACAAAAGATAAAGACAAAATTCTTACCCTTGTGCAACTAATATTCTTTTTTTATTTTTAAGATTTTATTTATTTATTTGACAGAGAGATCACAAGTAAGCAGAGAGGCAGGCAGAGAGAGAGGAGGAAGCAGGCTCCCTGCTGAGCAGAGAGCCTGATGCGGGCCTCAATCCCAGGACCCTGAGATCATGACCTGAGCCGAAGGCAGAGGCTTAACCCTCTGAGCCACCCAGGCGCTCTGCAACTAACATTCTTATGGAGGAGAGAGATCCTTAAAGAACTAATATATCTATAACCAAACAGTATGGATCTGTGCACCATAAGAAGAAAAACAGAACACCATACAAACTGGTTATCATATTTCATACCTTAAAAAACAAAACAAAACAAAACAAAACTCCTTTAGCTCTTCTCCTTTTTTAGCCAGATTCCATTTCCCTCATTTTTATAGGGAAAAAAATTCCTTGAAGAATTGAATATTACCATTATTGTTAATGGCAAATGATTGTTTCTCATGCCTGATGCTTCCTTCCTCTGAAAGGTGCTTTGCTAGTATTTTGGGGTTCACTCTGTCATTTTTATTCCACTTTAGGAGAGGTGCTCTGATTAATCTTTTTCGATAAGTCATTTAGCATACTACCTTTTTTTCTTCTTGACAAAGAGTAGTCTGCAAAAACTTTGCATTCCACTGGTCCTTCAGAGGAAGGCCTTCTAGAACAAACTGGAGCTGAGTCTGTGTGTGATTCTGAGATTCAATTAGAAAACTCATCTGACTGAAAGATAGAAAAATACATGGTCCACTTTAGCTTTCAAAATTAATAAAGATGTTATTCTGTATTAACTATATCCTTTATTTTAGTTCTCAACTTGTTCAGAATCCAAATGGGAAAGAAAATGGTAGGAGTGGCATTTATCCTCAACCCATTAGTGCTGCCTTTGTCAGTCATCATGCTGATACTTCTTATTCTCTACTTTCAGGTATGAAGTGCCTTCAGACTCAGTCTTTGACTTTCTTCTCTTCTCTGTCTAGATTTATTCTACAAGTGATGCCATAGAGTCACAAGGCTCTAAATACAAACTGTATATGTTAATTCTTCCAAAATTATTGTCTTCAATATTGACTCGTCCCTAAATTCTAGAGTTGAATCTGAATGTTACTTGACATCTCTATTTGTATCTCTATTAGGCATCTTAAAAGTAGTATGATGAAACCCTACCTCTTTCCCACCCCTACAAATCAAACTTGATTATCCTTTACTAGTTCTATTTAAGTAAAGGACAAGATCATATACCCAGTTGTTTAGGACAAAAACCTTAAGTTCTTCTATATGAAGCCTACATCCAAAAAGTAGAAAATTTTACTAACTCCACTTTAAAAACACATCCAGATTTTCACCACTCTTCTCACCCCAACCTCTACATCCTACTTCCAACCCAAGAAACAGCTATCCTTCATTCACTGAGCTAATATAGCCTCATCAGTAGTCCACTCTTACTCCATCAAAGGCCATTCTCCACAGAATAGCCAGACCAAACCTTCAGAACTATAATTCAAATTATGCCACAGAACTGTCCACAGCTTCCACTAGTTTCCATTTAAACTCAGAATATGACTGAATACCTTGCCATGGTCTATAAGTTGCATGACAAGCTTTGTGATCTAGGCTTATTCTCTGACTACTCTCTTGTGGTCTTTGACATTTTTCACTGCTTTCCAGCCTCAATGGCATCCTTTCTGTTTTCTGAATAGGCCAAACATGCTCCCCTCTCAGGGCCTCTGCAAAAGAGAATGGTCCTCCACCCTGAAGCTTACTCTTGCACTCACTTAAATTCTGCTCAAATGTGGCCTCCAAAGATGGAGCTATCTATTATCTATCTATCTATCTATCTATCTATCTATCTATCTATCTATCTATCATCTATCTTTCTATCTATCTATATCTATCTAATCATCTATCTATCATCTATCATCTACCTATCTATATCATTTATCTACCATCTGTTATCATCCATCTATCATCTACCTATCTACCATCTATCATCTATCTTTCATCATCTATCTCTCTATCATCTATCTATCTATCCATCTATCATCTATCATCAGTATCTCCCACTAGACTATAATATCTGTGTAGGCAAATACTTTGTGTTTATTCTTTTTTGTATGCCCAGGCTCTAAAATGATAACTAGTGTATAGTATGCATAATAAATATTTCTTGAATAAATGTATAAGAGAAATCTCCAATCATGTGAACACATAAGGTAAGTGAGAAGGAATAACGATGCACAAAAATAAAAAAAGGTCAACTGATAAAGAACAGATTATAGAACTAACCTTCAAATTTTGGAGACCCAATATATTATTATATATACACACAGAATATCAGGGACTTTCTGGTTTACTCTTAGGGATTTCAATTCCATAACATTTCTACTCTTCTGCTTTTTATTAAAAAGGAAACACTACAGCCTAAGTTCAGTTCCAAAATCTTCCCATGCACAATAGAGTTAACAATTGAAGAAAGAGCCTAGGTGCATTAATTCCAAACCTCAACTCCTTTTCAAGTCTAATAATTATTTGCTTTTCATAATAATGTGTTTATCTAATTATCAGATAGTTCAATTGAGAGCATTTTACCCACAAGCTATTCAGATGAATACAAACATCACAATAGGGTTGGGTTGAAAATATTGTTATAAGGTAATGATATAATGATAAAACAATAAAAGAATAGCAATACCAGTAACAAAATGTAGAAAAATATTAAGAGAATAAAGCCTTCTGCTTTGTGATCATTGCAATACTGCTAACAAATAAGGTAAATGAGGGTCTTTTTCTCCTTCAAGAGGATGGCAATATTTCTGTCTGGAGTAGGGTATGTAGTTACCAGTACCTGAGGCAAAATCTACCTAATGATGGAATACAGAAAAATATCTGGAATTAAGGGTGGTGAGGGAGTTTTAGCAACATGGAAGACTAATCAGTGCTAAACTTTACATGGTAAACCCATCTGACAGCCAAGAGGACTTCAAATAAAGGACATCCACAGCTCTTTGTTTTCTAAGTATTTCAGATAGATTTAGGTAGAGAATGAATTTAAAAATACACATTTGTTAAAATGTTAACTCTTTGAATCCCAATATTTATTTAAGAATATATATATATATATATATATTAAGAAAAGCAAACATACTAGGATAATAGATAAAACCAAGTATAGACACAAGATGCTTGAAAGATATGTTAGACATAGATAATGTTAAGTAGAGTATGTAAGTACTGAACATTGACAGAGAAAAGACCAAGAAGTAACAAATATTCATGATACACTTACATGGGACACACGGAGAAGATAATGATAATGACATAGCAAGACTCATGAGTCACACAAGACACTCAACATGTATGCGTTCTCCATTTGTGACCCCCCACTCTGGCTATATTGATTCTGGCCCCAAATGACTTTGCCCTACAAAACCAATAGTTGTTCAGCATGTATATTTTGGTCCAGTGTCTCGCTCATGCAGAAAATGTGTACTGGTTGCATTGCAGGCACCTTTTATCTGCTAAGCCCTTTTGTCAACCTCACCATGAGAGGACACAGAAAAGAAAAAGAAAGGACATAAGAACATGGCTGGTGAAACAAGGACCCAGGTGGCAAGCCACTTCTACCACCTGTTATTAGTGTGTTTTTATCTTACTATTTGTTACCTTTCTCATTCCTAATTCCCCTCATTACCAAAATTTTGTTAACAAAATTTTGTTACATTTTTAAGTTCATTAAATAACCTGTGTGATTCATGTATCTTACTTCACTCAGGGAGTCTTTTTTGCTCTTTGACCTCTGGGATAGCCTGGTTGGGAGCAAATGTGGAGGCTACCATTGCAACAGTGTACTTTCTCATATGACAAACACACTCATCTGATGATCAACAGCAATGTGTCCTATCATTTGTCATCATAATATAATAAATTTGTTACTGCAGCTTTGATGGTGCCCTCCACAGAACAGGAGTATAAAAAAATACTGTTAATAGAATAAAATTGATCATTTAAATCACCTAGTAAATTGGTCCAAGGAAGTATTTTTCAATGCAAAAATAAATGTTTGCTTGACAGTATATATTTTCTTTCCAATTAAATAAAATTCATATTATAGCATATTGCTATTCAATAGGTTGGCTCAAATTCTAGGAAAGCTAATAAATCTAGCAGAAGGATAGATTAGGGCAAACTGTGAGAGAAAGGCAATCACAAATAGCCCAAGGCAATGACTACACTAACTGAAGTTACCAACCAAGAAAAGCTTTTTAAAATACAGGGTGGAGAAGCTTTTGTTCTACATTGATCTTTGAAACAGGAGATGGGATGACAAAAAAAAAAGAGAAAAAGAAAAAAGAAAAACTGTGTCCAGGTTTTCAGACACACATACCTGGGTGTTACACTCATCTATAAATTATAGCAAAGATCTAGGCTGACATTACCCAAAACTACTTGTTACAACTTAGTTAAACAGGGTGGAGGGTAGATTGGGAGGGTGAATAGTAATAGTTATATAGGGCAGAAATGCCAATTTCATGATAAGAAGTAAGGGAGAACAGTTTAGATTGTGATATGCAGATGATTTAAGACAACTAAAAATGAATGCAAGTGTTCCTCAACCAATAGCCAGAATTAAGATAGAGAGAGAACAAGAAAAGACAGGAAAATGGAATGGAGGGAAGGAAGATTCAAGACACAAGGCACTTCCACTGAATGTGCACTCTGAGAAAGGGGGAAGGAGGGGAGAAAGTGAAAGGAAGAACGGGAGGAAAAAGGGAAGGCAGGAAAATAAGAAAGGCCTGTAGATGTTGGCCACCTTGCACTGACTGCTTTTGACTAAAAGCCCAGAAAGAACTGTGGATACTATGTTACATATTCTTGCTGGAGTGATTAATGAAAGTCTAACTTGACTCACTAGTTGATGAAGCTTAAAAATATAAATCATACTTCAATTTCTCTTTTTAGCTTAGACAACAAGATACAGATAGTGTCACACACCCTTGTATTTCAAATTTTAAGGGACGGATTTTTTGGTTACATTAGCAGCCTCCCCCCCCCCTTCTCTCCTACTTCCTGATGTCTGCCTTTGGGCTATTTCACTCTCACTAACATCTCCACCTTATGGCTAAATTGCTAGGCAGGCAGATTAAACCAAAATCCTTCTGTGCCTTGGATACAAGGAAGAACAGAAGTTATTAGTGGAAAATTAAATTTGGTGAATAAATATAAAATTTCATTACCCTGCTTGTTTTTTTTCTATTTCTATGAGCAATTGAGAAGTTATTGCATTGATAATTTATTAAATTTTGTTCAAGTTCCTTCATATTTTCTCCCAAATCCATGAAATTAGTAGAGGGATTGAGACAGGGTCAGCAGGTAGACCAACCTGGATTGCATTCACTGGTTCCCCACCATCAGGTATGAGGCATGTGACCAGATGTGAACATTCTGATTCTGTTTTCTCCATAAAATGCATACCTGGGGACACCTAGGTGGCTCAGTCATTAGGCCTCTGCCTTCAGCTCAGAGGGTCATGATCTCAAAGTCCCAGGATTTAGCTCCACATCAAGCTCACTGCTCAGCAGTGGCCTGCTTCTCCCTCTCTCACTCCCCCTGCTTGTGTTCCCTCTCTAATTGTGTTTCTTTCTGTCAAATAAATAAATAAAATCTTTTCTAAATAAATAAATAAATAAATAAATAAATAAATAAATAAATAAGATTAAAAAAATGAAATGCATACCTGAACCCACAATTTCAGTGGCATTTTAACAGCCCAATTAAAAGGGATGAAATATATTAGTGTTCAAAACAGGTTAGAAAGTTTCCTTCCTTCCTTTCCTTCCTTGCCTAAGTAAAACAGAAGGAATAAAATTTAATAACTTACTTATATTCACTTTATTACCTTTGTAAAAATAATGTAAGGGTAGAACTATTTTTAAGACTCCTAGTACTCTACGCTGACGTAGTAACTTGAACAGCTCTGTGGCATATCTATCCAAAATTCTTGTACTCTTTGAGGTTCTGCATCAAGGGTTAAGGTCATTTTACACAAAAGACTACACAATAGGAAAATTTCTTTCCAGATATCATGACAAAAAATGTATTTTCCAACAAAGAGAACAAAATGGTTTATGAATATCTGTAATGCATAGGTGTATATATATTGAAAAACATTTCAAATTCTGATGTATATTTTTATAGATGTGTTTTACTTATTTTAATTTTGTTAAACAATAGTTTTATTCTTTAGTGTTAATTTAATATTATTAAGAAGAACTGACCACACATCAAATTTTAACTTGTTATATGTAATTTCTTAGGCATTTATCTTTGTTTTCTCTTGCTGCCACAATAAATTATCATGAACTAACTTGAAACAGCATAAATTATTATCTTATAGTACTCTAAATCGAAAATCCTGCACCAGTCTTACTGAGCTAAAATTAAGATTTAATCAGGACTGTATTCTTTTCTAGAGACTCTTGAAGAGAATCAATTTCCCAGTCATTCAAGGCATTGGGAGAAAACAGTTTCTTACGGTTGTAGGATTGAGGTTCCTTTTAACCTTGCTGGTTATGAGCTAGAGATTGAGTGCCAAGATATTTAAACTTTAGGGTGACACTCTCCCATGAGTCCTCTCCATGTGTGTTCTTTCTGAAAAAAAAAAATTGTCATGTCTTCTTTTCTAATTTTAAGAAAATTCACCTTTGTGCAGAATGTGTTTTCATTAAAATTATGCCTACATGCTTAAAGAATACCTAAAAGTTGTGTTAAAAATTAAACAACTTTGGGAATAAGGCAAATAACCTTAAAGTTTTCCTCATTAAATGAAGATCCATCTTCATAATTCATTTGAATTCCCATTACTCTTCTTGTGAATAAAATAAAAATGCATCTTTGAGATTATTTTTATCAAAAATTGTGTATTGACTAATCACATAAGATTATACTGATTTTTTTTAAATGATGCTATATGTGACCTAACAGATTATATGTCTTCTGATAATATATAAGAATATGCATAATAAATTGAGAATAGTCAATGGTTTATATTTATAAATTTAATACTATAACCATTATGCTTGAAAAAAATTGAATTTGAGTGTTTGCTTATATTTTCTTCTGTTTAATGGCAGAAATTAACCTTGATTTACAGTTTATAACTCCTGACACATATTTTTCTTTTCTGGGTAGAATTACTTTCTTTTTTTTATATACATATGTATATACATGTATGCACATGTAAGGATAATAATCCAAAGTATTTTAGAAAAAGGGTAAATTACCTTGGAGATCCCTCTCAGATTATGTTCTTCCTTAGGTCAATAAAACCTTTATTATAAGGTCTTTCCATTTTGGGTTTTTCTTTGGGGAGACATGGGGTGGGAAGTTCATTGTAAACCATTCCAAATACTTTCTGTTATTTATTAAATAAGACTAAATTCTAAAAGCATATTTATTATCATGGATAAAGAACATAATCACATATTTATTATTATTTTTTATTATTATTCTTGTTCTTTTCCATGTGGTTGTTGCTGTGTTTATATTTAGGAGCTTCAAATGCCATCTCTGGAGGTGATTAGATCACCTGGGAGAAAGTGTGGAGAAGTTAATTCTGGTGTAGCAGATATGACTGGCTATGGCCTACCACCTCCAAGAGGATCTTGTATTCCTAGAAATCACCATCTTATGAACTAAAACAACTGGTTTGTTAAAAGTTGTCATGTTGGACTACAGTTATTTAGGTACAATGTTCCTGCAGTCAGTGCAAATTTAAGATAGTTCCTCCTCAGAAAGTGTGCTATTCCCACCCAAATAGCAGTAGACAGATGAAAAGAGCTACTTTTACTTGCCAGGCTTTACACCTGACTTCCAAACAAGTCGTGGTAGGAAGCAGTGATTCATCCCAAGTATATTGTAACATCTTCCAAAGAGATAAAAGTGATACCACATCCTGCAGCCTGCCCTTTCCCCAAGATCACTGTGTTGGTGCTCAGGGGCATACCCACGATTGCCTTAAATTTCTCCCTTCACATGGTGAGGTGACAGGGAATTGCAATTTAACACAAAAGACTGAACGTCTTGAGGCTCCTTCATTTGATTGTAAAATACTGTATAAATAATCTGAAAATACACTCTCTTGAGAGTTCTACATATCATAGCAACAGCAAGTCCTAATAGAGCAATTTTACTCAGAATTTTCTGATTTTCAAGAACACAGTATGGAGAGTATCAAGCATCTCTTTGTCATAATAAGCAGAGGTAGTGTAGGAAACACTTGGAAGAATAACAGAAAAGGTGACATATGGGTGAATAAGTTGCCCTCTACATTATGTAGAGTAGCACATATGTAAGTTTAGCTTGAGTTTTACGGTTTTAACAGAAACGGTTTTCACCTATGATAAATCATTAAGCAGAGACTACATATAATACAAGTCATTTTTATTTAATTTTATTATATTGATATATAAATGTCTTCAGGTATTTATTATATAATATATAAAATGTCTTTAGGTTTTTCTACATGCCATTATGAAATTCTTTGTTGACTTTGAAGTAACCTTGCACTTTTCTTTGGTCACAACTTAAAACCACCCCAGGTTTCCCCAAATATTATACAATAGATTATATTTTTCTTTTTGTAGTTCATGAGCTGAATCAATCATAATTGTAAAATGACATCAAGGGTTATTTTTCTATCTAGTTTCAAAGGTCACCATGATTTTTACCATTGCTTAAGTTAGCAAGATTAAATTGTTTAAACTTATAGTCATATCAAAAATAGTATGAGATATTTTGGTTTTCTTTGTTTAAATCTTGATTATGAGGAAATCTGAAACTGGATTCATGGGAAACATAAAAATACATTTTTCTCCTTGCAAGTCTACTTTTTATAAAATGTCACAATGGCCACATTCTCTATATCTTTTTCTTTTTAAAAAAATAAACATGGCTAATTATAATATGCCATGGTGACTGACATGCATTTCATTCAATATTCAGGTAGGCATTGTTATCCCAATAAAAAAATTATACAGTGCTACCCCTTGTACAGTGTACTAATAATAGTTTTATCTTCCAAAATATTTCCACATGTGACAATTCTTATTTCCGGTGGCATTTTAAGAAAAGCAGTTCAATCAGCCATAAATATATCAGTCTACCTATAAAGGTTCACTACCCAATGGCAATTCCACTTTCAATTTTCCTTGCTAAATAGATATTGAATATTTGAAGAAGTTTGTTTCAAAAGTCTAAAAGATGAAAATGACATTCCTGTCAGAGCTCTTTTACTCAGGTGGGCAACCAAAGTGTTATTTGGAAAGTTACCTTGATGTCAAGGTAGCCTCCAGGAACATTATCAAGCAGATTATCTGAGAAACAGGCTTATAAACCAAATTAGAATGTGGAGATCATGAGGCTTATTACATTACTTCATGACATAGCAAGCAACAAAGCGAACATGAGGGATTGGCTAACACTTAGGACAGCATTAAAGTGGGTAGAAAGAACACTCTACCTTAACCCTGTATTAACCAACGTTCTAATATTCTGTCTTTCTTTCTCTCCACTATCTGAGACTTCCCCTGTGATCACAGTTATGGATGAACAGAAGAATTCAGCAGACAGAAGACAGAGTCATCACATATTCAACTTAGGGCCAACTCCTTGCCACAGTTGTATTTCCTTGTATAGCCTGATGAACAGTCACACCTTTTAACTGTTTATGGAAAACATATGAGGCCAGAAAAAAATATCTTACCAGTTGTCACTAGTCAGGGTGGGGAGGTGCAATTTAGGGATGAAAGAGCTGCGAATCTGGAAGTAACACCATCTGTACTTTATGATGAGGTCTTTCCATCCCTTTACATCTGTATGTAACTTTCTTGTTTGCTCTATCCTTTTAATTATATACTCCATTTATGCTATCTTTAATGATTTTTATAAGTTTATGACCTGCTCTCCATATTTCATATATCTTATGAAATCTAGCTATATATCACAAGCTATTAGATCATTTAATATCTATAACTGGCTTTTTTAGGAATTTACTGTCACTTTTTGTTTTGTTTGTCTTGTTTTTGCACTCTACAGCAGAATTAAATATTTTCAAATATACTGCAAAGAGTAACTACAAAAAATGGCCTACAAATTTTTCTTTATTTTAACAATATCTTGCCAATTGATTCAGTCATTCATGACAAAAATGACCTTCTATCTGCAATAGCCTAGAAGCAATCTGACCTACACTGAGCAATATCATCTAGGCATAACAGATTGTTGAAGTGGCATAATATGACTGCCATGCATATTTCATTACTGTGTTAAAAATTTGTGAAGTACATGAGTTACCAGATTCTGTTTGGGCTCCTTTTTGTTCTGTGTTATTATTTGATGGAGGAGTACCAGAGCTTTGGGCTTCACTCAACTTCCTTAATGACGACTTTCTTACTAAAGTTACCTGAGCCTTTATACAATAATCAGATTGATTCCCTGTAAACTTCCTTAGTGCAATACCAGGGAAAAAAGTGTTATGTCCTCAAAGTAGGGAAAAAAACATATACAAGTTGTTAAGCTGGGCTTGGTTCTGCTGAGCAACTACTTCAACCCCAACCATTTTGACAGTTGACAAACTCAGTTCTGGCCTTCTGAACATGGTCCAAACTTCACCTTATATCTGTCTGCTTAGAATTCCTGACATATCATGACTGCTATTATGACTGGCCATTTCCCTTGGTTTTAATTTCTGGTTTAATGTGTGTTACTGTTATCCTAGCTAAAATATTTGCATATTCTAGAAAAGTTTATCCCTTCAGTGATATTACCCAGGTTTTTCTAAAGAATGCCCTATCTTGGTTTTGTTTTTTCCTCAATTCCATATTATTTTTCCTGGTAATACTCATAATAAAATTACTCAAAATACTCCAGTCATGCAAGAGGAAATTAAGAAAAAATAAATTTAGTCTATATACAGCACTTATCAATCTGGCTAACTTTAACATTTAAAAGATATTGACTCCTCAGAAATATTCTTCCTTCAAGAATTGCTGTTTCTGGATAGAGAAATAAATCTGTGGGTAACGAAAATTGGAAATTGTTGCTGAGATGATCATTGCTAACTGTAAAGCAGTCCCCAAATTCCAATTACTGGTAGCTGATGACATATGCTCTTCAACATATCTCAGGAACCTATCAAATAGAAGAGAAGGAGAATATTTCTCTTTCTAATTATTTTTCCAGCATTTTCTCATTTTTCTCTGAGGATTTGGCTAACATGGAAGGTGATAACCTTAATGTGGTAAAGTGGTAACACATAGTTATCTAACAGGTAATCATCAGAACATGCTAGTTGAAAACTTGAAATATTTCATGCTGAAAAATATGTATTTTATGATTGACATTAGTTGGAAGATGTCACAGATAAAATCTTATATTCTTTGTTCTTGTATATTTAATTTTGATACTGAAATCAACTGATAGTTTAAACTACTAAACCAAACTTTTTTCTGCTTTCTTTTTTTTAATCTGCTTTCTTTATTAATTAATAATCTCCAGTCACTTCAAAACATATTTTTAAAAATACACTTCTGGGGGCACCTGGGTGGCTCAGTTGGTTAAGTGACTGCCTTTGGCTCAGGTCATGATCCCTGAGACCCGGGATGGAGTCCCATGTCGGGCTCCCTGCTTGGCGGGAAGCCTGCTTCTCCCTCTCTCACTGCCTCTGCTTGTGTTCCCTCTCTGGCTGTGTTTCTCTCTGTCAAATAAATAAAATCTTTAAAAAAATAAATAAATAAAAAATAAAAATACACTTCTGCAAGTAACCACATATTTTTTCATGTTATAATTCAAAGTTAGTGTTACCAGCACTAATCCCAAATAGTAAAAGCACAAAGAATAGTAATAGACATTTTTTTTAACACTTTATTTATTTGACAGAGAGAAACACAGCCAGAGAGGGAACACAAGCAGAGGGAGTGAGAGAGGGAGAAGCAGGCTTCCCGCCGAGCAGAGAGCCCGATGTGGGGCTTGATCCTGGGTCTCCGGGATCATGACCTGAGCCAAAGGCAGTCGCTTAACCAACTGAGCCACCCAGGCGCCCAGTAATAGACATTTTTAAACGGTACCATTAACAGAAATAGAATGTTTTATGTAAATATATAGTGATTGTATTGGAAGAATTACATATGATGACAGTAAATAGATGTTTGCCTTGACATAGTAGTAGCTTTAGATAAATATATTAATCTATAAATTCTAAGCCAATAATGGATATTTTGCTTTGCATCCTGAAAATTCAAGGAATTGTAGATTTTTAAGGTGAAATGGAGATCAAATGAGTGAGTTTATGATTCACTGTTATATTAACCTTTTTGTTCTAATCATAAAGCTACAATCCCAGGGTTGTAGTTCAGAATAATAATTTCTTAAAGTATTCTTCCATAACTAAGGAGTTTTTCTTTTTCTTTTCTTTTCTTTTCTTTTTTCTTTTCTTTCTTCTCTTTTTTTCTTTTCTTTTCATTTTCATTGTTTGTCTTCAGCAATTATATCATTCTGCTTCGGGTCTCACAAGACTTGAATTAAGATGTTAGCTGAGTTCCCTCCTATAGCTTGGGGTCTTCCTCCACCATTGCAACAGGCTTCTTCTTAACTCTAGGTTTTTACCTCACATATTTTAGATAACTTATAACTGTGAATTCTTTCTGTGACCCTTCGAGATGTAAATACTTTTAAAAACCTCTTGCCAGTGTCATTACCCAAGAATATCTTTCTCAGGAAACTGGAAACTTATTGAAAGGGTCATATGGTTCCTATCTTTTCTTTTGTTAGTGTGCTATATCACATTGATTTGTGAATATTGAACCACTCTTGTGGCCCAGGAAAAAATTCCACTTGATTGTGGTTAATGATTCTCTTAATGTAAATCTAAACTTAGATTCAATTTGTTGTGTGTTGTTGAGAATTTTGCATCCATGTTCATTGGCCTATAGTTCTCTATTTTAGTGGAGTCTGTTTGGTTTTGGAATCAGGGTAATGCTGGCCTCATAGAAGGAATTTGGACACTTTCCTTCCATTTCTATTTTTTGAATAGTTTGAAAAGAGGTATTAACTCTTCTTTAAATGTTTTGCAGAATCCCCCTGCCATCATGTGAATGGAACTAAAACTAAAGAGTATTATGTTAAGCAAAATGAGTCAGTCAGAGAAAGACAAATACTATATGATTTCATTCATATGTGCAATTTAAGGAACAAAACAGATGTACATAGGAAAAGAGAAGAGAGGCAAACCAGGAAACAGACTCTTAGCTATAGAGAACAAATTGAGGGTTGCTGGTGGAAAGATGAGTAGAATATGTGTTAGATGGGTGGTGGGTAGGGTGCCTGGGTGGCTCAGTCAGTTAAACATCTGCCTTCCGCTCAGGTCATGATCCCAGGGTCCTGGGATCAGACCCCAGGTGGGGTTCCCTGCTCAGTGGGGAGTCTGCCTTTCCCTCTCCTCTCCACCCATGCTATCTCTGTCTCTCTCAAAGAAATAAATAAAATCTTTTAAAAAATTAAATAATTGAATGGGTGAATGGGTATTCAGGAGGGCACTTGTGATGAACACTAAGTGTTGTATGTAAGTGATGAATCACTAAATTGTACACCTGAAACTAATATTACATTTTATGTTAACTAACTGGAATTTATTTATTTTCAAAAAGATTTTATTTATTTATTTATTTATTTATTTATTTATTTATTTATTTATTTATTTATTTGAGAAAGAGAGAGCACAGAGGGAGAGTAAGAGGGAGAAACAGGCTCCTTACTGAGCAAAGGAACTGATGTGGGCCTCCACCCTGAGACAGTAACCTAAGCCAAAGGTAGATGCTTAACTGACTGAGCCACCCACGTGTCCCAAATAACTAGGGTTTAAATAAAAATTTGGAGAAAAAAAAACTTGAAAACCAAGAATGATAAAGTCCCTACCTCCCAGTTTCAGTGGGAGTTGTACTTCAAGTTGCTATGTGATGGGCATTAAGGAGGACATGTGATGTAATGAGCCTTGGGTAATGAGCATTTCAACTTATGAATCACTGAACTTTGCCTCTGAAACTTTATTATATGTTTATTAACTGAATTCATAGATTAAATGTTTAAAAAGCTGCAAAACTATTTTCTATCCCAAAGTTATGTTTACTTTTCCTTTGAATAAGGCCAATTAACAGAAATGAACTTGCTAGTTGTCTATTGCTGACCTGAATTTTATTATTGACCTTAATTAATTAATTAATTAATTTATTTATTTTAAAGATTTTATTTATTTGACAGAGAGAAACACAGCCAGAGAAGGAACACAAGGGGGAGTGGGGGAGGGAGAAGCAGGCTTCCCGCCGAGCAGGGAACCCAATGTGGGACACAATCCCAGGTCTCCGGGATCATGACCTGAGCCGAAGGCAGCTGCTTAACCAACTGAGCCACCCAGGCATCCCTAAATTTTGTTTTAAAAAAGAATCAGAGATGCTTATATTCCTTTGAAGAGTTTCTAAATTGTTCTAGTCTGTGTTATTAATGGAATTATGCACCCCTCTCCACTTTATATACTGAAGCACTGACCCTCAGTGTCACAATATTTGGAGATAGGGCCTTTGTAGAGCTACTTAAGTTAAATGAGGTAACAGGAGGGGTACCCTAATACAATAGGACTGGTGTCCTTATAATAAAAATAAGGGATATACCGAGTTCTTTCTGTATATTCATCCTCAACAAACCACAAACCATCCTGACAATATCTTGATATTGAACTTCTAGCCTCCAGAACTGTTAGAAAACAAGTATCTGCTTTTTAAGTCACCTAGTGTGTGTTACTTTGTTATGGTAGCCCAAACTGACTAAGATAATATAGGAAATGTTATTATTTTTAATTACTGTCTGTTTTGTTTTTGTTCTTGTTTTTAAGATTATGAGATAATGGAAACTCCAGAGCACTGTGTTATATGTAAAATGAATGTAACATATAATCAACAAAGTAGCCCTACTAACACATTCACATGGCTCTTTTGAAAGTGACTGCAACACTTGACTTCTGGCAATACCAAGCCCTCCTCCTGGTTCTTTTTTTTTTTTTCCTTTAGAATTAAATGAGAAAATATATGTGAAGTCCTTTTGAGCAAAAGTGCACTATCTGTATATCTAGAAGAAACATTTCTATAAGGAATTGAATTTAATAATCAAGAATTTGTAAGTATTAGAACAGATTGTTTTGTCCTTAAGGAGTTTATAATACATAAAGCAAAATACACATTTAATAAATACTCAAGTTATGATTCTAAACAGGGACATTAACACACACTTTTTAGAGGGCCTACACATTTTAGAGATGACAACAACAAATTCTTGTCAAATTAAATATAAATGAAAGTATTAAAAATATTAAACATGAAATATTAAGGAAAATAAAATTCACATTTAATTTGGATGACAAGAAAAATAAGATATGGAGTGCATATTGATTCCATTATAGTTAATTTGCTCTCTTGGTTTTGCATATTAGAAATAGTTCTTGATGCCTTATCATTGACCATTCAATTAAATAATATAGTTATAGAGACCAAAAAAGTAAAAAAATCTGTAAATATGTTTACTCTCAAGAATTTGTGCCTAATTTGTGCCAAGAATTTGATTTTATAGAAATTATAAGCTTAAACACTTTCATCAAGTTATATTTTTAAAATTTAAAAAAGAATTATTATATTTGTCTGTTATTATATGAAAACATATTCTTACCATTCAATTTATTTACACTTTCAATCAGTTGATTTTCATATTTTTATGCTAGGTATTTGTAAAGTCTATATACGGGGATACTGACTATTCAAAAACAATGTTTTAATGAAATACATACATTCCTACTCTTATGTTCAATATTTTTTCTTCATTTAATAGATATATAATGAGATTCTAACTCATTTCTTAACTGTAGATACAATTAAAAATATACTCTAACCTTGTGAATAATATGTCCTTGTGCATTACATATTTTAATATAGTTGGGGAGAAACATAGTAAATAAACAAAAATATAATAATATATTTTATAAAATGCTCTGTATAAAGATGAAGCTTAATAAAAGTACAGAGAGTGAAGAAAGAATGTGGAGGAAGGACAATTATATAGAAGTGATATGTGAGAAGATATACAAATGAAATAAGGGACTGAACTCTATAAATTATACAATATATGGGGAAAAGTATCATATTAAAAAAAAAACAAAGCAATCCCAAAGGCCCTGAAGGAGAAACAAGTAATAGCATTGTTAGAATAGCCTGGTGATCATTAGTGTGGCAAGAGAAGAGTAAGTGAGATTGGAAGAATTGGGAAATGAGGTTGTAAATATTAACAGGGACAAGTTCAAGATCACATACAGGGGCACAAAGCCAGAGAAGTAGAGTGTAGTTGGTGAGAATTTGGTGGATATCAGATATGATTTGAAGGTAGAACAAACAGCAATATCTGATAAAATGGCTATAAAAGAAAGACAAGAAAGATCCTTGGGTTTATTTGTTTAGCAAGTGGGTAAACTGTGCCATCACTTACTGAGAAGAAAAATGCCATAGAAGAACCAGCTTAGGTAGGGGGAAGTGAAAGTTTGGTTTTGAATGTTTTGAACTTAAGATGCTTATTAGACACCAAAATGGATATATCGAATAAGCAATTGTACATAATAATCTAGAATTTGGATAAGGATATGGGGTGGAATATCAGAGTTATCATTAAATTGATAGAACTTTAAAACCTTGAAACTAGAAATAACTACCAAGACATTAATGTAAATGAAGAGTGTATAAAGTGCTAAACTCTGGCGAGTTCCAACAGTAAAAGATGGGAAGAAACAGACTAGGCAGGAATGACTAAGAATAGGCCAAATGCTACATATTTCTGTGTTATCTAGAAGTTAAGTGAAGAGAACGTGTTTCAAGGAAGAATTGCTGAATGTGAGAGTAAGGTGAGAATTCTCAGTTTATCCAAGATGAAGATCATTGTTGACCTTGACAAAGGCTGTTTTGGTAGAATGGTAAGGCTAAAACCCAGTGAAGAGAAAGGTGGTAAATAGAGGACACAGAAAGTTCGGATGAAAATTTGAAAAAAAAAACAACAACTGTTGAGAGGTTGGTCTATAAGAAGGTACAGAAATATGAATCAGAAACTTGGGGAGAGGGGCACCTGAGTGGCTCAGTTGGTTAAGAGACTGCCTTCAGCTCAGGTCATGATCCCACAGACCGGGGATCGAGCCCCACATGGGGCTCCCTGCTTGGCGGGAAGCCTGCTTCTCCTTCTCTCTCTCCCCCTGCTTGTGTTCCCTCTCTAGCTTTGTTTCTGTGTGTCAAACAAATAAATAAAATCTTAAAAAAAAAAAAAAGAAAGAAACTCGGGGAGAGAAGAGTCTGAAGAAAAATAAGACTGATATTTTTGTCCTAAGAGAGAACTTATTTTACAAATGAGGATTTTGATAGGAAGTTAACGTGAATGCAGCTGACTACTTCTCTTTAGCTCCATGATGGCAAAACATGTTCTGTTCTGGTTTCTATTTACTTCCTGTGGTTCCACAGATGGATCACTGCAGATCAGACAGTAAATGAAAATGAGCTGGTGGCAGTTAGGGATGTAAAAACTTGGAGCCATTGTTCTTTTACTCAGGAAAGTTTCTTCATTTCAGTCAACTGTAGCTACTCTGTAAGGAGCAACAACCTTCCAGTTAATGCACTTGTTCTTACTCTCCCTCAACCCCTTCCAGTCGCCTAGCCTGTATCCCTTACTCCGGGACTTCAGACTGCTGAAGATGAAGACAACAGCTCCAATCATACTGCTGATGACTACCCAGTGATGGTTACTTCAGGATACCATTTACGTCGAGGTCTCCTTCTGTCACAGAACAGGCTCTTACCTAGGGCTGATCCTGTGTCAGAGCTGAGCCACACCCAGTACAAATTTTCTGCCTTAGCTACAATGGCTTATTCTGGGGAAAGGATGCCTCTGTCCCAAAGATAATTAACCAACTTGACTGGTCCTTGTACAGAAAGCTTGTATCTATCATTTCTTTCTCAATACCAGCACTTCAGCATTTTCACCTTTAGCATTGCAGACTCCATGGCAAAGCTGGCACTCAGGGCACTGGTATAGCTGTACTGCAGGACATTGGCCTGTCAGCCTACTGGGACACCACCCTATATCATAACTTGTCCTGAAAGTAAAGTGCTGACATCTATTTTTAGAATAGTACTTTGAGCATTTCTAGTTAGAATCCTATAATTCTACTCCAAGCCACTAAGGACTCTTCAGAAAAACCCCACAAATGTTCAAGTTCTCCTATAGACTCCATAGCTCTGAAAGTGTGGAGCCTTGTTAGTGTCCTATTTCATGATCAGGAAATAGATACAAATTACTCAGAGTCAATGTAATAACGAAAGAGATTGCATTAAGAAAGATAGGGTTAGCCATCTAGGAGAGGCCATTTAGCTGTCTACCTGCATCAAATGGCTGCTGAGATCAAAAGTAAGATTTTTGTTTTGGGGTACTGTTGGAAGGAAGTATATTTGCATGAGTTTTACCTTCTTGATCTGATGAGAAGCTTGAGTACCAGGAAAAAAGTCTTGAAGCTAGGATGTAAATCTTGCAGATGGAGCTTGCTCCCTAGAAATTCTCAACATTTGGAGAAAGTAAAAAAAAAAAAAAAAAAAAAAAAAAAACCCAAAGAAATTTTTTTAAATTTTTTAAAAAAAAAAAAAAAAAAAAAAAACAACAAAAAAAGAAACAACCCTACTAAATATTTGGAACTGCTTACTGATCTTCGTATTCCTGAAATTTGGAAGTTATAGAGAGATCTGGCAGGATGAGGGCTTCCTGAAAGCACTTTAGCAGGTGGCAGATGGTCAAGCTACCATTCTGCCAACCAACAGGAGACAGTTGCTTCCCTACTCCTTTGTTGTAGTGCCACCACACTTGGGGTATTCCAACAATTAGAACTGAGTTCAATGAGCTGAAAAATAAAAGTAACCACTGACAAAAACTGCCAGCCAGAATAGGAACATAAACTTGCCCTTTTGGAGCCACTGCAGAAGTCAGAAAACTCTCTTATTAAACAAATAAACACAAATATGTATTTGTACACAAAGACTATGTATTAGCTATCTATTGTTGTATAACCAGTATCATAAATTTAGTACTATAAAAAATACATGCTTATTATCTCAAAATTTCTGGGCATCAAAACTTGGCTGTAACTTATCTAGGTTCTCTGCAAGGCTACAAGCAATGTGTTTTCCAGAGATGGATTCTTACATTAAGGCTCAACTGGGGAAAAATCTATTTCTAAACTCAGACTGCTAGCATAATTCTCTTCCTCTTCCACCTCCCCCTCCTTCTCCTTCCTCTTCTTCTTCTCCATCTCCTTCTTTGTATCCTCTTCCTCCTTCTCTTCTTCTTCCTCTTCCTTCTTCTTCTCCTTCTTTCTTCTTCTTCTTCTTCTTCTTCTTCTTCTTCTTCTTCTTC
>PITA01010204.1:0-44101 GCA_004023965.1 Spilogale gracilis
AAAAAAAAAAAAAGAAGTGCCAATTCCCATGTCTTACCCCAGACTTCCTGGGGCCAGGGCCCAGTAAGGTGCGCTTTAATATGCCCTAATCTGGGTCAGTCCAGTCATCACATCAGGCGACCCTGATGCACGCTCAAGTTTGAAAACCACTGGTCTAGACAGAAAAGCAAAGTGCCAAGTGCTATAGACATTAATACGTTTGGAGCATCAGTTGTCAAAGCATCGAGGGTCATCTTCATAGGGAGGGAATAAGACAAGGCCCACAGCTCTGGAGCCACACCTGCAGAGCAGTGTCACCTTCCAGCACACATGACAGTGACAGATAGATGCACACAGACCGGGAGGGTGAGTGTAGCCAGCGCTTGTTCACCCGCACATGTGTCCGAGTTTTGCCAACACAGCAGTTTCAGAGATATGCCAGCTTCTCTTCTCGCTGCTGTGGAGGATGCGTCCCTGCCCTTGGGTGACCCACTGTGCAGAGTCATAGAACCTCCGAGCTGGAAGGGGGCTCAAAGTTGACCTACCCTTTCGCTCATCTCTGCCACCTCCTTGGCGATGCACCTGACTGGCACTCTTTTGGGTTTAGTGTTACAGGGTCACAATAATATGAGCTCCACTTCCTGGAAGACAGGGTGGAGGCGGGTAGGAGGGGGAAACACATACAAGTAATTACAATAATGAAACGGAGTATAAGTGCTAGAGCCCATGCCGTGAGAACCCTGAGCAGAAAGGAATGGATTTTAGCACTGGGGTGGTCAGGGGAGGCTTCGTAGAGGGGGTGCTATGTGAGCAGAACAATATCTCAGCAGGCAAGGCCTGTGGAGGAGGAAAGAGGGCTATTGCCACATTTCCACAAACAAAAATACAGAGGCACAAAAACGCCGGACACGTTCCACAAAATATATTTAGACAGGCCTAGTAAAGAGGACATACTCAGGAGTATGACTTCTTGCCAGCAGCCTGACCCTGACCTTGAACTTCTCTCGGCCTCTATTTTTCCCTATTGGGAAAACGAAAGTAATATACATCCTTGGGTTGTGGGAAGGAGTAAACGAGATAATGATATGAAGTAGTTAACACAGTGGCTGTGTATTCTGCTCTGACTACCTTGCTTTATGCAGAATAGCAAATGAGATGGTTTTCCTGGAGTACGGGGTGGAAGCCTGGGAGTGGTGGAGGTGATCTTAGGGACCAGGTTGTGACAAGGGCTTTGAATGCCAAGCGAGGGATTTGGAGCTTTTAATCTGAAGGCAGGGAATCTGTGTGTTCAGAGGATTAAATCAGAGCAGGGTGATAGGGGAGAGGGGGAGTTAAGGGGCTATCTGTTGGGGGAAGAATCAGGTTCAGAGCGGGGATATTTCAATTGGTATATGTCTGAATTCCTCTACTACGAATAAACCTGAGTTGAGGTTGTCGGAGTCTGAAATGTACAAATGTGTGTGTGAATACATACATATGCATATGTTTTAAAATGTGTCAATGTTTAGGGAAGCCGGGTAGCATAGTCAGTTAAGCATCCCACTCTTGGTTTTGGTACAGGTCGTGATCTCAGGGTTGCATGATTTAGACCTGTGTTGGGCTCCACACTCAGCATGGAGTCGACTTGAGGTTCTCTCTATCTCTCCCTTTCCCTCTGCCCCTCTTGCTCAGGCATGTTCTCACATGCTCTCTCTCTCTCTCTCAAATAAAGAAATCTTTCAAAAACTGTGCAACATGTGTATCTGTACCTTTTTTAATATACATATTATAATAACTAAAAAGTGAAAATTGATGGTTGGAGAAAATATTAGCCAATTTTAAAAACAATTTTTTAAAGATTTTTTTATTTATTTGAGAGAGAGAGAGTGAGAGAGAGAGAGCATGAGAGGGGAGAAGGTCAGAGGAAGAAGAAGACTCCCCATGGAGCTGGGAGCCCGATATGGGACTCAATCCTGGGACTCCAGGATCCTGACCTGAGCTGAAGGCAGTGGCCTAACCAACTGAGCCACCCAGGCACCCCTTAAAAAACAATTTTAATGTGAAAAACAATCCCTTTGTTAACTTGAGTTAAACTATGCGAAGCATCGTATTCGATGAAAACGTTTCCCCAAAGCTGGCCTTTTCGTAAGAAAACTTGAGATCTGTGCAATTCACACATACTTGATAAATTTAAGCACATTCTGTCTTACTGGCAGGGACAGAAATCTGCAATAAGACACAGAGTCCTCTGATGACAGACAATTAGAAGCTGCAGTGGCAGTGCCCCAGGGTCCAAATTTAAGGCCATTTCTAATGGTTGTCCAGGAATACAAGTACCCACCTTTGGGGGTACTTGGGCTTTGGTGATAACTACAGTATTCTTTTGCTCCCAGTCAAAATGAACACATTTTGTTGTCGAGAATGTTGTCGAGTCCGGGGCCAAAGGGAATGATCTCATCTGGCACATTACTGAGTGCCTGCAAAGAGGAAAGTCACTAACCGCTCAGAAATATTTTGCCATTGACTAACTGCAAAGATGCATCTGTTAAAGCAATCCATCGGAGCAGGCTCGTTCCCTCGAATATTAAAGAATATCAATACCAACTAAAAGCAAGTCGATTTGTCAGGCATTTACAAAGCAGCTTTGAAGCCAAACGATCCCCTTCCTGCCTTCACCTTGCTTCCAGAATAGAGTGTGGACTCAGCCTCCTCTGTTGGAGCCTTCTCAGATACAGCTTTCTTGGGCTGCAAGGAAGCAGATGCTGGGGCGGGAGGCGGTGCAGGAGCGCGGGGGGCCACTCGTTCGGTGCTGGGGAAACAGTTTTGCTCTGAGCCCATGAACTGCTGCTCGGCTCCCTCTCAGATCTGCCGGGCTTTCCCCTTGGCCTGCCACCGATCCCCTTGGCCTGCCACCGATGCCAACAGAAAGAGATCCACGGAAGCAGTTAAACTGACCGATTGGACTGACCCAGATTCTTGGAGGAAATGCAAAAGCCTGCCGGCTCTTGGGATTAGCTTCGCTTTTGCTCCCCATCTGCACATTACCTTCCTGTCCACCGCAGCCCCCAGCTTGTTACAGCTGCTCACCCCGGCAGCCGGCTTTCTGAGCCAAGAGAATTCGAACACAGTCTCATTAGGAGAAGGCAGTCAGCCCACCCGAGAGAAACTTTGTGGCTGGACCAACGGAGAGATGGGGCCCTCACCTTCATTGATTTGTTGTAGTCCTGGTGTCCTTTCCCTACCATCTGCCCGGGCTCTTCTCCTCTGCAGTTCTAGGGCTGTAGCCCACTTGTCAGCGTGTATACTATTCGAAGCTTTGGTTTTTTTCCTAAAGAGAAAGGGGCTGTGCTGAGCAGCTGTAGGGGACATAGGGGGACCAAAAAACGAATGTTTTCTTTCCATTCAAGAGGTGGCATCAGAAGGCGGTGGGGAAAGGCACAGGCAAACCTCGTGGGCTATTGGTGATGTCAGAACTCAGATTAAAGGAGACACTGGAGCTCACTTCATGGCCCAGAGTTCCTACCCCTGTGACACACGGGGCTCACAGAAAAAGCCTAGAGCACGCCGGTTCTTAACCCTCAGAGGGTCTGGTGTAATTGATGTGGAGTTAGGGCCCCAGCACTGGTACTTTTTAAAAGCTCTCCAGATGGGAAACAACATTGCCATAAAGGACATCATTGAGCCAATCAGCTGTTTATTAGATAGTATTGTGTCAGTGTTAAAATTTCTGAGCTTGATAACTGTACTATGATTAGGTAAGAGATGGTCCTTGTTCTTAGGAAATACACACCTAAGTTTTTAGGGGTGAAGGGCATGATGCCTACAAGTTATTCAAATGAATTAGGAATAATAAAGAATTCACAAAGAAACGGAGGGAGGGAGGCATAAAGCAAATATCGCAAATGCTAACATTTGGTGAATCTGGGTGAGGGCTCACCCTGCTGACAACAGCTCTTTGTGCTATTCTTAGAACTCTTCTGTTAGTTTCAGAGTATTTCTGAACAAAAAATTTGAAAAACAACGATGACAACAACAAAATACAACCCCCGGATGAAATAATATACAACCAGATTTGGAAACCCTTGGATTCAGAAAAACAGAGGGAATGGGGAACTACAGCAGATAGGTGACAATAAAGGCTTTTCTGAGCCACTGTCCCTGGCTCATGGGCCACACTTGGCATGGCAAAGCTCAAGGACTGAATTACTCAGGCATAAATCTGTCAGTCCATTGGCAAGTGTTTTGGAACCCCATACCCGGGGCTCCACACTACAGAAGGAATTTTCCAGGTGAAGTAGGGTGGGCGTGCGAAGCTCCATGAATTGGCAGCCTGTCATCCATCTTGACCTCTTGACCATGGCAACTCCCTGTCAGCCACGTGATCTGGTCCTATGAGAGCTACTCTGATCCTTAGACCACAAGAAGCATAAAGACTTGCGGCAAAGGGAGGGGTGGGTGAGGCAGTCTCTTCAAAAGCCAGCTCATGATACAGGTCTTGGGAGAAGTTTAGTCCCTCCGGGGGGGGGGGGTGGCATCTGGCCCCCCAGCTAAGGCTTTCACAGAAAACAACATAATTCTGATGACGTGTCAAGATACTGGCCGCTGGTTGTGGCAAGCTTTGAGTTTGTTGCTTCTGCTGTGAGGGGAGCCCAAATGTCTCTCGCCTGATGAGAGCAGATGGAGAACAACCCCTGCCTCCATCCGAATTTTCTAGACCTCGCCTCCCTCCCTTCCCGGTATTATCTCCTTCCCTCTGCCTGCACATGTGGTAGTGTTTTTTCCAGACATTGAATTAGAAGCAGTTTGTTGTTTGTAACTCCCTTATTTGTGTCCAAATCAAGGCCAGCTGACGTGGGTGCCCAGCGAGATGGAATAGGGCTTTCCCGAGCACTCAGCCAGGAGACTCTGGAAGACAAATGAGAATTCTAGGCACTGGAATTGGTCAGACCTGGTTTGGATCATAACTGTGCCACTGAATTCCTGGGTGAGCTTGGGCAAGTTACTTAACATCTCTGAGCTTTAAGTTCCTCAGCTGTAAGATGGGGCCAATATTCATATGAAATGCAGAGGGTTGTGAGCATTAAATGAGACAGAGAACTTAGCGAATGTGCAATAGGTAGAAGACAGCCGTTCATTTCATGGGTATTTATTGAGTTTCTTCTATGTATAGTCAAAGAGTAGTTCAAATCTAGTCCGGCTCTGTGTGCTAGTTGTTCCAAACCTTGGTCAAGTTACTTTGTTTGGCCTCTCTGGGTCTCTTGACTTCCCTTGTTCTTCAGTGAGGCTGGTTTAAATTAGTAACTTGCAGGATTTCTGTAAGGAAGAAATAAGGACAGGCATATCAAACACACGTTGGGCACGTAGAAAGTGCTCGCTCCAAGCAAATGATTGCAACTGTTGTGGTTACTCTCACTATCAGCTCTCCTGGGAGCACCTTATTATGAGTTGCTTCACTTAGCAGCTAGACTGCTAACACAGTCCTTTGCAGACTGTCCCCGATCTGCATTATCATGGCCATGAGGGCAGAGTCCATATCCTTTCTACTGCTCTGGTGTCTCCATGGCACCTGGCGGAGAGGAGGCGTTTGGGGCATGAAACAGAGCGCACTTCGCAAGCAAGCACAGCCATCGGCTGGCTTCGCTGCCTGGGTTTGAAGCAGGTCCTCTTCGCTTGCATACCGAGTAACTTCATAGCAAACCCTGGAACTTCTTGAGCCTTCATTCTCTCATCTGTAATGTGGGTGTGATAGTGATTCCTACCTCTGGGACTCGCTGTGGGGATTAATGCCCACATCTGGTGGGAACCTAATAAAGAGTAGGGGTTGTTACTGTCATTATTGTCTGAGAAAATTTCTGCAGTCGAGCATCCCAGGAGCTGTTGTAAGAAATCTCTCTCACGCCCGCGTCCACTGTATCACACACAAACACGTACTCGCACGCCATTGCCACCACCTCCGAGAGTGGGCAGCGCAGAGAAGACAGGTTCTAAGGGAGACACGTATAAACATTCATTGCCTATGAGAGGCTCTGTGAACCCCAGGCCAGGGCCAGTGTCTGTAGAATATTCTCTCTGGAACTGTGGTGCCTTGCGCCCCTGAATTCTTTTTTATATTTATATTTATATTTATATTTTTAAAGATTTTATTTTTCTATTTGACAGAGAGAAACACAGCCAGAGAGGGAACACAAACAGGGCGAATGAGAGAGGGAAAAGTAGGCTTCCTGCCGAGCAGGGACCCGATGTGGGGCTCGATCCCGGGTCTCTGGGATCATGACCTGAGCCGAAAGCAGACGCTTAATGACTGAGCCACCGAGGCACCTCATGCTGAATCATTTTAAAGTGAACAACTCAGTGGCATTTAGTATCCTCATGTTCTGCTACCACAGCGTTACTAGAGGAAGGCAGAACTCATTCACTTGCCACCCTCCTGTCACTGTTCTCTCCCCACATTGTTCTTCCCTCCCTGTTTTCCCAGCTGCTCCCTCTTTCCGTACCCCTCTGCTCTTTGGAGCAATGGGGTAAGTGTCTCTGACTGGCATATACATTTAGGGAGAGTGGGGGTATTGGCCCACTGGGAAGATGCCAGGCCCAAAGGATGGCTCTGGTGGAGTGTGGGTGCGGGCTGGTGAAGCCGCTTTTTGCCACAGCTGAAAGCAAGCAAAAAGCCCAGTGGCAGCTGCGCATTGTTGCCTTGCCTTCTGATGGCCCCAGGGGCAGCAGACAACATGAAAGGGATTATGACCAATTATGGCCTCTGAGGACTACAGTCCCTTTCATTACCACCTTTTCCATCTTTGAGCTCTTTGCCCTCATGAATATATTTGCTCTGTATCAAAGCATCTATTACAGAATAACCTTGGCAGGCTCCTCCACTTCACAAAGATCTACTTTGTACTTGTACTTGGGAGCAAGAGCCACATCATCAGTAGTTTCAAAGAGGAGAATAGTTTATAGGTACTGAATTCTTCCTGTGTGACAAGCGCTGTGCTAAATGCTCTTTGTGAGTTTTATCTCATCGAAGAGTTCTTCCAGTGTCTCTGGGAGGTAGGCGTTGTTGTTACCTACTTTTTATAGGTGAATAAACTGAGGCACAGAGCCAGTCAGTGACTTGTCCAAGGCCACATAGTGTGTCAGTAAAAAAACCCACATTTTACTCCAGTAAGGAATACTGTGTCCTCATCAATGCCGGTGCAGATGTTAATTAGATGGTTGAATGGAAAACCGTAATGTGTAGCTTCCTTCAGACACTATCTGGATTTTAGTCCCAGCTCATGAACTGCCTAGCTTTATGACTTTGGACAAGTCATCTAACCCCTCTGAAGCTATACTTTGGGCAGTTTTCTTGTCCTACCTCCCTCAGATTCGTGGGTATAAGATAATCATACAGAGACATTTCTGCAAAATGTAAACTGCCGTGCCAAGGTCAGGAATTGATATCACATAGAATGGCTTCATGGGCATGAAAATCATGGAAAGCTGCAACTTTCTCTGGCTAACTCAAATCCTGGATAAATCATTCTTATTTCTGTTCCTCGTGGCTGTGGGAATGGAACGTTCAAGCTCCAGCCACCTTCTCTGAACTCTATCTCTGTGTCTTTTAAGTATAGTTGGAAGAGCACTGGGGGTATCCTCCTCATTTGGTCCATCAAAGGGTGAAAGAGAAAGACTCCCAAGGACAGCTTTCTTAGAAGGCTCAAGCCTCTTCCATATTTTCAAAGTCATAACCTTCCTATCACAGAGGCTGTGGTGCAGATCAGCTTGAGACAAAAGGTCTGAAAATGTGGCACGGTGCCAGGCCATGCCTGCCTCATAACTGGATGCTCAAAAGACGGTGATGACTTTTTGGGATTTGGTTTGTTATTCTCCAGGTGGGGTGGGGACAGAATGAAAAAGGGGAGGGAGGCTACAGCAGGGGCGGGCAGTTTGGGCAGTTGGGACTCCTCGGCCACGGGGTTTGCCAATTTCCTGATTCCTTAAAACAAAGGCGTGATTTTGAAACATGGCTGCCTCCTACTCACCCAGGAGTCTGACTTCCCATGAAAGTTACTTGCATGTCCCAGAAATGTTGGGAAGGGACAAGGAGATAAACGTAATTCAAGGCCTTCCGATTCCATCACCCTTCACTCCTTACCTCTCTGGCATGCCAACAATTTAGTGGCAGAGCAGGCAAAAGTCTCTGAGCAAGAAATGACCTTTGTTATCTTGCAGTGGAGACATGAAGAACGGGGGGACCAGAAAATCCAGGGAAGCGGTAGAAGGGAACAGTCTTCAAGGTCCCATATGAAGTTTTCAGAACTTCACGCAATCAGAGATTATAAATGTTGCGCATACTCAGTGCCATTGGGGACATAATGGACAGCCATACAAAGGAGAATGAGAAACATGCTCCTCTATCGTCTTTCTGTCTGCAGAGTAGGCAGTAGTAACAGCCTGTGTCTGAGTCCTCCCACAGCCTTCCTGTGCACACGCAAAGAGGAGCAGGCACGGAGCATATCAGTTACAGATTCTGCCATCTGTCCTGCAGTGGGATCATGAGATACACATTTCTCTGCAGTTTGGCCTTTGCTCTTAAGAGCACGTCACAGAGCTCACAGCACATCAGTAATAATACATCTCGCTCATTTTATCCAAGTGGCTGCATGATAGTCTCTAATATGAATACCCCAAGATTTATTCAGCCACTCACCTATTGTTAAGTGCTCAGGTGGTATAGAACATTGTGGTCATTCCCCTGAAGAAGGGCAGGACCCTCATTATCGGTGTATGTTTACCAGTGTGGAGGGGGAAGATGGCTGGGTCACAGGGTTTTAATTTACCTATAGGAAGATTGCTGGGCTTGTATTCATAAATAGCATTCTGATTCTCTTGTTTTATTTTTTAAGATTTTTTTTTAATTTGACAGAGAGAGAGAGAGAGAGCGCAAACGTAGGCAGAGCAGCAGGCAGAATGAGAGGGAGAAGCAGGCTCTCTGCTGAGTAGGCAGCCCGACGCAGAGCTTGATCCCAGGGCCCTGGGTTCGTGACCTGAACCGGAAGCAGCCACTTAATGGACTGAGCCACGTAGGTGCCCCTGATTCTCTTGTTTTATTATCGAAAAGTGTGTTATTCATCTTGAAGCAGATTTCCTTTGCCTTCTCAATAGTTAATGTCTTGCCCTATAGTAAAGGGTCTGAACTGAAAGGGAACTGTAAAGAGTACACATCTGAAGATAGGATCTTCTCTTCTGTGGGATCCCAGACAGAGGTGGTTTTGTTTTAGAAAACACCTGGCTGGTCCCATACCATTTTCAAGGCATATAAGATCTGTGTCAAAATATTTTGGCATGTATATGATACTCGATGTTGTTTGAAGTAGTTTATTTAATCTCAGCCTTCCAGCAGCTTCCTTGTATGTCTAAAGTCACCCAGATAATTGGCAGCAGGGTTAAGCCTTGAATTTGGGAATCCCTGTCCAGTGTTCACTGCGCTTGGGAATGAGAGGGGTATAACATGAGATCTTAATTCCACTTCTCATTAGGCCTCTGTTTGAGTCTTATTTACCCCAGCACAATTTCTCTTTTACCTTAGGCATACAGATCTGTGCTTCTTCCCATGGCTGATTTAACACTGATTGAGTGCTAGTAATGTGCTAGGTGCTCTCGAGACCAGAATTAAATCCAGTTGCTGCCCTGTAGCTCCCAATCTCAATTTGTTGGAGCTCAGTCTAAAATACTTATTGCTTCACTCAGGCAGTACAGGCTTATGACAACATTTCTCCTCTCTAAGCTTGTTTCATGCCATTTTTCCTTAGGACCCCCAAGGGAATTTATTGTTGTCAAATAGGAATATCTAGTAACTGGTCTTTGAGTAGTCCTGAAAAATAGCTCCATATTTTGCCCAACTTGCTCTCTTAAAAATGAATGTGTCGGCTTGTGTTCTCTTCCAGAATAACAAATAGAGTCCAGTTTTCTCTTCTGAGGAATAATAAGAGCAGATCACCCAACACGGAATGGTTTGAGGCATATTGGACTGGTCTCTCAGGCCCCCACAATTTTCCTTATCAGCTGAAGTGTCCTTTTCAGAGATGTGACCACTTGTATCCTTCCTGAGCGTCACATCCTGTTAGTTACGCTGTATTGACCACGCTCTGTGTACGTTCTTTGGAATGTTTTCCACATCTGTTCTTCTTTTAAAAATCCCACTGCCATTGGCTTTGTCACCTTAAATAGTTACAACAAGGGCCCTGCAGATCCCCCTATTTTGTATTGTCTCTGCTAGTCTACCTAAAATTCTGTTGGCAGAATTCTATTTCTGAAACACTGTTCTGGGCCTATGAGACCCCTGGTCGAAAATGATGCTGGCTTTCCATTTCTTGGAGAAGTCCTTTCTACAGTCCATTTGTTTGTTTGTTTGTTCTTTGTTTTCCAGGTAGCAGGGAGATGCTTTTTTCAAGCAAAATATTAGGTAGTTAAAACCCCAAAATGAAAAACAGATAGTACTAGACATGCTTTAAAAAACATAGATGTGGGTCACCTGGGTGGCTGAGTTGGTTAAGCGACTGCCTTCGGCTCAGGTCATGATCCCAGAGACCCAGGATCGAGCCCCACATCAGGCTCCCTGCTTTGCAGGAAGCCTGCTTCTCCCTCTCTCACTCACCCTGCTTGTGTTCCCTCTCTAGCTGTATTTCTGTCATCAAATAAATAAATAAAATCTTAAAAAACAAACAAACATAGATGTGTGTAGGGCACCTGGATAGCGCAGTCTGTCAAGTGTCCATCTCTTAATTTTTGGCTCAGATCATGATCTCAGGGTCCTGGGATTGAGTCCTGTGTCAGGAACAGTGGAGCGTCTGCTTGAGGATTCTCTCTCTCTCTCCCTCTCCTTCCCCACCATGCTCACACACATGTTCTCTCTGTAAAATAAATAAAGAAGCAAATGAATCTTTTAGAAAATGTAGATATGCTTCAGTGGAAGTGAGGAGGGAGGACCCAGAGCCTCCCTTCTTTCAAGGGCCTCAGGATACACAGCATGAAGACCACTGGCCTACTTATGAGGTTCAGACCTGTGATCTTGGCACTCAGGACTTCACTAACATGACCCTGACTTGCCTTTCCCATCAGACTTCCAGCTGCTCCCCAAAGGGACCCTTTCTCCAGCAATTTTATTTGCTCTATGTCTTGCCTACAACTGGGCAGCCTCCACTCTTTACCTCTTACATGCGTTCTGCCGCCATGCCTGAAATGCCCACTGCTGTTCTCTTCCTGTTTGGGTTGCATTCACCCTTTGAGGACCCACTCTAATCCTGTTTACTTCATGAAACCTTCTGGACTACTTTATTTCACAGAGACTCACTTTCTGGGTCTAAGATGACTTGATCTTCGGACTAAAAAATGGAGACAGAGGTTGTTCAGCTAAAGAAGCCTTATGGTGTGATCATTAAATGTGGGGCCAAAGTTCCGTGATCTTGTGTCATGGCTTTGCTGCTTGTTAGCAGTATGATTCTAGTTAACATGGCTCAAGTCCTTCATCTGTAAAATGAGAACAGTAATAGTACTCATCTCAAAGGGTCATGCCAGAATTAAATTGTGTCAAGCTCCTAGCGCAATGTTTGGCCATTGATAAATATTAGTCAGTAACTAACAAATATTAGCTGCTAGTAGGTGAGCCCAGACATGAGGTGATGAGGGTCTGAGCTAAGGCAGAGGCCATGGGGTAGCTACTGAGGGCAGATTTGTTGGGAGGTCTAAAGGTAGTGAATTGTACACAGAGTAAGATAGAGGAGTACACATACCAGTGGAAGGGGAAACCGGTTGCTGTCTCCAGGTAGGGAAGGAACCCAATGAGGTGGTTTCCCCCAAGGCTCCAGTCAGCAAGGCTCAATTCTCACTGGTTCAGTAATCAAATTTAGCAAACATGAATACCTTAGCAAAATTCTTAGGATAGCCAGTAGGGGTTGGGCCATAAGATAGAATGTGTTGGAAGGGTGAATATAGAGCACTGCGCTCTGTCAGGAAGAGGGGGCTCTGTGGCAACCTGTGGGAGAATTTTGCCAGCGAGAGCATAAGCTGTCTATAAATGTTAGCTGATATCATTAAGAGTATATTATCAGCCTGGGGAAGGGAGAAGGAGTGCCAGGATAACTGAATGGAGGCATAGAAAAGCCAAAAGAGAAACTTTGATAGTTTGCCTACTTAAAAGTATGTGTGTTCACACACACATGTGCATGTGCTAGAGTAAAAAGGGAGAGGTCATGAGATCCAAATTGGTTTTGTTACTAGGAAGATAATTAGTTGTTTGAGTTCTTTCAATGAATAACCCTTATTCCAGAAAGGAGGATCACAGATACTACTATTCAGTGAACTCTTTGGAGGCAAAGGCACCACTACTCATATTGTGTGCACATTGTCAGTTCTTGTTCAGTAGTGGTCGTTTCATTATGGAAGGAAAGAAGGAAAGAAGGAAGGGAGAATTATGATGATAAAAGCATCTTCCCCGGGGACACTTGGAGATAAATAGGAGTTTAGGACTTGTTACTTTTATTTTGAAATTAGTGTTTCTTTTGGGATGCAACACCAAATTGAATAGTGAAATTTCAACAAAGATAGTGGTCTCTGCTTTGGGCTAGAAATGAATAGGAGTTTGGCATGGGAAAGAGTAAAGGCTAGACATGGATTTATTTTTACCTCCTAGGAATGAGATGAGGGCAGTATATGGCTCCAATCCATTCATTTTATGTACCTTTTAATGAGATCCAAGTCTGCTCTTCTGGGTAAAGGCAAGGCAAAGATAAGAGCTAAAAGCCAATTCAGGCATATAAAATCAATAAATATTTATTAAACACCTACTTTGAGCAAAATAAGCAAATGTTGAGTACCTACTCTGTGTAAACACAGCAGAAGTTATAAATGGTTCCTTACCCTAGGGAGCTTACAATCTAGGTGAGAACTCCAGGCTAATATACCTAAAGCTATAATGAATAATGAAAGTCAGATTAAAATTCAGTCCAGCAAACACTTGTTAGGTACTTGCTATGTGCCATGCATTGTAGATTCAACAATTAATAATAAGTACAAACAGGTGATGTCAGCAAGATAATGGACTAGGAAACTCCAGCCCTCATGGAAATGTCAAATAAGCACCTAAGGACTGACTAAAATAACCTTATAGGAATTCAGAAACCAGTCAGAGATCAATAGCAATCAAGCAAAGGCCCAATGAAGAAAAAAAAAAGGTACACTCAAAATTGTAGGATATTTCGTGACATGGAAATGTCATGGTAGGAAATTTCATTTTACTCACTCCTGCCTCATCCCCCACACACCCCTACCCCCAGTGTGGTGCAGCATGGTCAGGAGGAATCAGCCCAATTCCCAGTTCCCGCCCTTAGGACAGAAGGAGCAGAGTAGAACTTGTTTGCAATGTCCTAGCATGTCTGTAGGTACCCAAGAAACTAGTTCCTGTCTCACCTGACTCAGAGTACAGATGGGGCGTGGCAGCATAGTTTGGTTCTCAAGATGGAAGCCATGGAGGCAATGATATTTGCTGTGAAAATGGAAGAAACACAGCAGACCTGTGAATGCCTGGGAGCAAGAGATCATGGGCAGAGGAATACAGTGAATTTCTAAGGGCCCAAGAAGAAGCAGAGGTGAGAGTCCTTGAGAAATTTAGACATTTAAAAGCACCTGGAAGAAATGAATAAATAAAGCCATGCACACACACAAGCCCAGACAGGATGCATGCCCAGAAGAAATCTGAGAAGAACCTAAAAGCCTTCACCTTTGACTGATTCTTAGACTCAGGGGCTGCTACTTAGTGAAGGTCTTCCATGCTAGGCTGCAGACACTGGACAAAGAGGCTGCCTTTTCAAATGCCCAATTTTCTTTTCTTTGATTTTTTAAAAAAGAATTTATTTATTTATTTGAGAGAGAGAGTGTGTAAGCATGAGCATTAGCAGAGGGGAGGAGGCAGAGGGAGAGGGAGAAGCAGAATCCCCACTTAGCAGGGAGCTTGATGCAGGGCTTGATCCCAGGACCCCAATATCATGCCCCATGCTGAAGGCAGACGTTTAACTGACTAAGCTATCCACACCCAGTTTTCAAACAAAGTTCACAAGTCATATAAAAACAAAGGAAACACTGGCTTGTTAAAAGGAACAAAAAACTGTCCCTGAAGAAATGCACAGACATCGGGCTTACTAGGCAAAAAGTTCAAAACAGTTATCTTAAATGTGCTTAAAGAGCTAAAGGGGAATACAAAGAACTAGAAGAAATAAAGTGCTAGGGGCTGAATTGTGTCCCCTCTCCTGCATTTATATATTGAAATCCTAATCCCCAATGTGATAATATTTAGAAATGGAGCATTTGGGTGGCAAATAGGTTTATGAAATCATGTGTGTGGGCCCTGATGCTGGGATTAGTGCTTTCATAAGAAAAGACACGAGAGACCTTGCTTATGCTTTCTCTCTCCATCTCTCTGCCATGTATGTACACAGTAAGAAGGCAAGTCACGAAGATAGTTCTCATCGGAACCCAACCTTGCTGGCACCATGATCTCAAACTTGCAGCCTCCAGAGGTGTGAGAAAATAAATTTCTATTGTTTAAGCCACTGATTCTGTGGCATTTAATTAAGGCAACATGAGCAGACTTAAACATCAGTAAAACAATATATTAACAACATAAGAATAACAACAAAGACATAGAAATTATGAAAAAGAACCAAACAGAAATTCTGAAGTGAAAAATGAAATAAATGAATTGAAAAATTCACTAGAGGATTTCAAAGGCAGATTCAAACAGGCAGGTGAAAGAATCAGCAAACTCAAAGACAGGTTATTTGGTGTTATTTAAAAAGTCTGAGGAGGCACCTGGCTGGCTCACTCAGTAGAGAATATCACTCTTGATCTCAGGGTCATGAAATTGAGCCCCACACTGGGCATAGAGATTCCTCAAAAAAAAAAAAAAAGAAAGAAAAAAGAGAGAAAGCAAGAAAGCAAGAAAGCAAGCAAGCAAGCGAGAGAAAGAAAGAAAGAAAGAAAGAAAGAAAGAAAGAAAGAAAGAAGAAAGAAAGAGAAAGGTCTGAGGAGGATAAAGAGAACAAAGAATGCATAAAAGTCATCAAAGCCTAAGGGACTATTGGGCTACCAAAAACAGACCAGTATGTGCATTATGGGCATCCCTGAAGGAGAAGAGAGAATGAAAGGGAGAGAGAAATTATTTGAAGAAATAATGGCTAAAAAGTTTCCAAAATTTGTGGAAGGGCATAGATATACAAATCCAGGAGTCTGAATAAACTCTGTAGGATAAATGTAGAAAGACCCACATGAAGGTACATTATATTGAAACAGCAAAATGAGGGCACCTGGGTGGCTCAGTGGGTTAAAGCCTCTGCCTTCGGCTCAGGTCATGATCTCAGGGTCCTGGGATCGAGGCCCATATAGGGCTCTCTGCTCAGCAGGGAGCCTGCTTCCTCCTCTCTCTCTCTCTGCCTGCCTCTCTGCCTACCTGTGATCTCTCTCTCTGTCAAATAAATAAATAAAATCTTTAAAAAAAAAGAAGCAGCAAAATGAGAATGACAGAGTCTTGAAAGTAGCAAGAGAAAAGTGACTTGTAATATATAAGGGATTTCCCATTAGATTATCAGCAGATTTCTCAGCAGAAACATCATAGGCCAGAAGATTGAAGGATGGTATATTTAAAGCACTGAAAGAAAAATAAACTGTCAGCTGAGATTTCTATATCCAGCAAAACTGTCCTTCAAAAATGAGGAACATATTAAGACATGCCCAAGACAAACAAAAGCTGAGGGAGTTTATTCTCATGAGACTTGCCCTAAAAGAACTGCTAAAGGAAGCCTTTCAAGTTGAAATAAAAGAATGCTAGGCAGCAGTTTGAAGCCATAGACAAAGATCTCCAGTAAAAGTAAATGCATGGACAAATACAAAAAAACCAGTATTGCTGTAATTTTGATTTGTAACTCCACTCTGTATTTTCTGAAGGATTCATTCTTTTATTTATTTTTCTTTAAAGAGGGAGGGGTCGGGGAAGGAGCAGAGAGAGAATCCCAAGCAGACTCCACGCTCAGCAGAGAGACCCTGATGTGCGGCTCAATCTTATGACCCTGAGATCATTACTTGAGCTAAAATCAAGAGTTGGACACTTAACTGACTGAGTCACCCAGGCACCCTGGGGAATAAGTGAGATTTAGGGTAAGGTTTAATTATTGTCAATTCTTCCCTAAAACAACCTTCTCTTTTCTCCACATCTATCAAAAGACCATAGAAGAATTCCCACCTTCATATTGAGGAAGAAACCTCTCCTCCCCTCCTCCCAAATCCTTACCAGTGTTCACTGAAGAGAAACTTTGTATAGAAGGGTGACAGAATTGATGTATGAGAATTATGGGGAATCTGCTGTGAGACTGAAGAGCAAGACTGAGAAGATCCAGGAAGCTATTTAAGAGAGGGGGTGCTTATTTTAACTCAATAGTTGCTAAATATTAAATTTCCAGGGCACCTGGGTGACTCGGTTAAGAAACTGCCTTTGGCTCCCAGGATCAACTCCTGTATTGGGCTCCCTGCTCGCAGGGGAGTCAGCTTCTCCCTCTGACCCTCCCCTCTCTTGTGCTCTCTATCATTCGCTCCCTCTCAAGTAAATAAATAAAATATTTTTAAAAATATTAGATTTCCATCCTCCCCACCAGAATTTTCACATGGCACTCAGTTCGAAAACTACATTCACTGTAGAGTTCATTTGCCTTTAAGATTCAAGAAGATCAAACTTCCTGGCTGCCTATGTTAGCTGAATAAATAGAGGGACAGGTGGATGAATGAAGGGATATTGGATATGTGGACAGATCATGGATGATTGGATGGATAGATGTTGGAAATAGAGCTGAAGAGATGGGTGGATGGATGAATGGATGGATGGAGAACTGGACTGAGACAAAGGACAAAATCTCAAGTTGATCTGCTTCTTCCCTGATTGTTTTTGAAGTGCAGGTAGATCTGCGTCAAGACATCATGAAACACTTCCTGGTCATTTGCCAGCCTTCACTAGCTTTTAAAAGTGCCCAACAGTGGTGCAAATTCTGCATCTTAACTTATTTTCAATACATTTGAATTACATTAATTCTCACTGTGAATGTTTAATCTACATTACAAGTCAGTGTGTAGTCAGCTGAACTCTCCACTGTCCTGTAATTTGGGCAAGTGGTAAACAACTAACTCCATAGAACCCATCTTCACCCCTTGTGCCAACCAGACTACAAAGTGAACTAGTGATTTGGTCAGAGAAAATTGTTTGAAATGGCTCATCCATTGGAAAGAAGACATTTTACTCATTAGCATACGTGTGCAACCTATACAAATTGATACCTGCTATGAGATAAATATAGCATAAGCTCCAGTATTTTGGGAGCTCACCATCTATGGGAGAGATACATATATGTAACAGGGAACTGTAATACGGTAAATGAGTACTAGATTCAAGTAGATAGAAAGGGCCGGAGGAGCCTAGAGTGGGTGATGAACTTCTCTGACTGGGTCAGAGTAGTCTTCTAATAAGAAGGAAGTACTAGGAATCCCTGGAGGCCAACCCGAGAAGATGAGGCTTCCTCCCATAAGTAGAGAGAGGGAAAACAATGAAAGGTTTGTCTGAGTAGAGAACAAATTAGCACAATATTTTTTAACTTTTTCCCATTGATGCTGGTCCATCATCTTGTTCGATTACTGTTGCAGCTATACATATCTATGGCCGAAGCACTTCTTACTCCCAAACATTTGGTGAACCACATCAGAAATAGGGTCAACTTCTCATTTGTTGTTTACTCCTTTGTCATTTCTTTTTGCCTCTAATGCAACAGCTGTCCTTCTCAGCCTCCTTTGACAGCAGCGGTCGTAATATTCTCTTATTTAGGGGTGGCTAACACAACCTTATTTTGAGCTTTGGTGTTCTGTTTCTCTATCTCCTTCTCTCCTTCCCTCTATCCCCCTCCCCCGAGAGAATTTAACCATATAGTGTTATGTGGATAGAATAATTCAGGGGGTCAATGAACTTGGAGGGGGAAAAAGAACATTTGTGTTTTCATTAATCTCTAACTGAAAGTTAACTTTTTCTGCAATTACATCAGTTCTGAAACCAGCAGCAAAACCTTGTTCAAGAAGCTCATATATGACTATAACCCATATTTTTAAAGAACATTATAGTGATATATTTATAATATATTTCAGTATTGCTGGTTTCCATGGTAATCCTATATATTTAATTTTATACTTCAAAACATTGTTTCTTAGAGGGATCCATAAGTTCATCAGACTGCCATGGAAGTCTGTGGCCCGAAAATGATTAAGAAGCCTAACACTGGATTTGCTATAATTGATTGTTCTAAAAAGTAAGAAGTAACACATTTCTTTTTGGCCACCATGTTGGTGTCTTTTATCCAGAAACTTTCCTAAGCTTGTGAACATTTGAATCGGTGCTCTTGAAGACCATTAAAACCGGGCTGCATTTGTGTAGCTACAGTCAAAAAGGGAACATTATGTGAGCAACTCTGGTTTTCAGCCAAGACTGATTTTTTTTAGGGCGCCAGAGCTCTGGGTACAAGATAATCCATTTATTGCTTGACTTTTAGCCAATGCTCTTGTTATTGTGGAAACAGTCAGAAATTGAGATTTGGGTAGCTCGCAGTATTCCATTTAACCATTCTTCTTCCCTGGATGTTTATGTACTTGTGTAGATCAAGTGAAGATAGTGAAAAAAAAACACAAGACTCCCCAGTGCTGAGCCGACTAGGCAGGTATTCACAGATGGATGTTAGAAAAGAAGGAAGCATCGGGGACATGTACCTTTCACGGGAGGTGGGGTGGCAGGTACGGACTTTTGCTCCAGTTCCCGTTGTTCTCCTGAATACCAAAGTGGAGGGAGATTGGCTCAACTGTCAAGGAAATGAAGTGATTTGGTTCAGCTCCCTGACAACTCAGGCCCTAATGAGGTAGGTACTTACTTAATGAGCCAGATCTTCTTCCTTATCCTCTTCTTAAAGGGCTTTTCATGGGCTCATTGTCAGTTTCTGTCTCCTGTGCTCATGTACTTGTCTTCTTTTCCCTCATTACTAATGGGCAGGAGGGTGTACTGATGCACACACATGTCAGTGAATGACTTACCTTGAGAATTTGAGACTTGCTATACATACGTACATGATCCCATTGTGACTTGATTTAGTATCACCAGATTTAGGTATGTTGACCCTGAAACATCCCAACTCTACATAGGGAGAGCTTGGTGGAGCTCTCTTATTCACACTCTCCCTCTGTACACAAAAGAGCCATACACAACCACAGTCTTTGTGGTCACAAGCCTCGGCACATGCATGTCACATGGACTCTGAACAGCCCGATTTTTATACCCATCCCCTTCTTCTGGGAGCGGTGGTACTTGGTCCAGCATGCTGTCTGTGGGGAGTGCATGTTCCTGAATGTGTTATAATCCTTCTTTCCCTCCTTCTCTCCCCATACCTGTGGACACTAACACACACACAGGCATTCATGACACACAGGCCTAACGGTTGTGGGTGGAGGACCTTTACCTCACAGGCCCTGCAGGTGATCTGCAAGGACCCTCATTGGCCTGTAGTCACCTTTCTGTTACTACTGACACGATGAAAAGTAATTCACCCTGGTTTGTCTTGAATATTTTCGAGATCCGTGAACCGGCAGAGGAAGACGTTGGGTGGATCCCCTTGGTAGGACTTTTTTCAGCATGTGGGACTGCAACTCCCTTGGCTAAGCTATCTAGCTAAATAGTTCCAGGACATGCTGGGATGTCTGCCACCCACGCCTTTTGAGGAAGATTCCCCGACACCAAATTAGCCATTTGAAAATTGAGCGTAAGTGATTCCCATTTGGCTAATTGCTTTTAGGGAGTCTGTCAAAACCCCTCACTTACTCCAGCCCACATTCAGTTAGAAATTCCAAAATAGCACTGTGGTTGGGGCAGTGGCTGGGGAAGCAGCTACCGTTGCGAGGATGGAGACAGCTTGGTGTGGTAGCTTGGGCCCTGTGGGAACCCCTGGGGAGAATTACGGGGCTCCCCAAGCTGACAGTGAAGAAAACCTGACCTGATGTTGCCAAGTGCTTGGTTTGAATACAAGCTGAGCACTGAGTAATCCGGGACTTGCTGTCCAGGGGAGAAGGAGAAGCCCTAGATTTCCATCTATCACCTTAGACCACAGCTATCAGAACTTATTGGGAGAGGAAACACTGAAGCAGGCCAAGAGGTGGGTCTCAGATTCACAGCTCTACTCGGGATTTTAAAGCTCTCCTAGATCTCTTTTTCTCAGCCCTCATAAGGGCTGTGCCATGGATTTGTTTGGCTGTGAATAAGCAGAAGATGGATGAAGGTGCTAGCTGAATCATATTGTGTTAATTACCCATTGAAATATAGCAAATCACCCCAAAACCTAGTGGCTTCACACGACACACATTTATTATCTCCAAGTTTCTGTGGGTCAAGAGCCCAGGTATAATTTAGCAGGGTCTCTAACAGAGCTGTAGACAAGATGTTGGCCAGGGGTGTAGTCATGTCACAGCTCGATGAGGGAAGGGTACACTTCTAAATTTGCTCACGTGGTGGTTAGGAGGATTCAGTTCCTTGCAGGTTGTTTTTACTGAGGTCCTCAGCTCTTTGCTGGCTGCTGGCCAGAGGCCCCCTGTAATTCCTTGTCAATTTTCCTCTGTTGCTAACTAAGCCTCTGACCTTCGGCTGAGGTCATGATCTCAGGGTCATGAGATCGAGCCCCACATGGGACTCTGTGCTGAGTGTGGAGCCTGCTTGAGAATCTTTTTCTTTCCCTCTCCTTCTGTTACCGTCTTAGTTTACTTCATCAACCTGTCCAAGCCAAAAAGGCAATGAGAGAGAGTGCTGGCAAGATGTATTAAGTCTTTGGTAACCTAATCACTGAAGTGACATCCCATCCCTTTTGCCATATTCTTTCCCTTAGAAGCAAGTTACTAGGCCCAGGGGCAGTTGGGTGGCTCAGTTGGTTAAGCGTCTGCCTTTGGCTCAGATCATGATCCCGGGGTCCTGGGATCGAGCCGCATATCAGGCTCTCTGCTCATAGGAGAGTCTGCTTCTCCCTCTCCCTCTGCCTCTCCCCCTGCTTGTGCTCTCTCTCCCAATGTGTGCGCTCTCTATCCCAAATAAATACATAAAATCTTAAAAAAGAAGCAGAAGTAAGTCACTAGGTCCAGCCCATGCTGTATGGCTGTGGATACCAAGGAGCATGAAGGCCCATGTTAGAAGCTGTTGAACAGAAATAGTATAATGGAAAGAACATGATACTGGGAGCTTAGAATTTTGTCTTCTAATTTTGGCTCTGCTATTAGCTAGCTGTGGAACCTTGAGGAATTTTCCTTGGTTTCTTTCTTTACTATAGGATGGGGTCTAAAAATACCTGTTATAATGATGAAACAAAGTAAAAAGTATAAAAATACTCTGAAGAACTTTTAGTAATTATATCTTTGGTGGGGGGTGGGAGCATCCATCTTCCTGTATCCCTTCAGGAGAATGTAGTGTAATGGTTAAGTCATGGGCTCTGGCGCTGAGTATTTTGGTTCAGTCTGGGCTGTGACATTAACTAGGTGACCTTGGTCTACTTATTTAACCGCTCTAAGCATCCTTTTGCCCATCTGTTAAATGAGAATGATGGTAATACTTACTTTGCAGAGTTGTAAGGAATAGGTAAAATAATATTTATAGAATATTTAGCAGAGAGAGAGAGAGAAAGAGAGGAACCGCACGTGTAAGCACACGTGCAAAAGAAAGCCTTTAAGAAGAAGGAGAGAAGGCAGAAAAGCCAGAGGAGATTTTTTAAAAATGATCCTGTGAGCAATTGGAGGTCACCTTCCATAAGCCAGGTGCTTCAATGATCACATTGTCGTTTCTCCACTCCCCCCTTACCAACAATGTATTAAATCCAATTTTTACGTAAGCTTCTTTGGCTGATCTTTAGGACAGCCACTTATTATGCCAGGGATGCTGTTTGTTTCAGCCCTTTGGCCATTTCCCAGGTTAGGGGAAGTAGATTAAAGTGGGGCCAAAACGGGGGCTTACTGTCAATAGTGATTTACTCCTTTTCCCCGGACAACCTATATGAGATGCTTCACTCTTTTGAAATTGACCTTGAGGGGCACCTGGGTGGCTCAGTCGGTAAGTGTCTGACTCTTGGTTTCGGCTGAGGTCATGATCTCAGGGTCATGAGATCGAGCCCCACATGGGGCTCTGTGCTGAGTGTGGAGCCTGCTTGAGAATCTTTTTCTTTCCCTCTCCTTCTGCCCCTCCCCAGCTCATGCACGTTCTCTCTCTCTCTTAAAAAAAAAGGAAAGAAAAAAAAGAAACTGACCTTGAAAACTGCACCAGGACTTAGAGTGTAGTAGAAAGAACTCCAGACTGCCAGAGCAGAGACCTAGGTTCTAATTTTCCTCTGTTGCTAACTAAGCCTCTGACCTTAGGCAAGGTTGTCTTCTCTAAGCCTCACTGGCTCATCTTTTCATTGGCAGTGGTGGTATATCCTTTGCCAAACACATAGCCTTGCTGGGAGGCTCAACTGAGATGTCAGGAAAGCATCCTGACACACAGAGTGCTATGCTAATGCCGGGAATTGTGGTGAACAAAGAGCAAGGATTTCCACTTCTTGTTTCAGCTTCTGTACTCTGCAGGGACTCACCCAAATCTCTAAGCCTCAGTTTATTTGCCATTAAATAGCCATTCTGATGCCCAGAGGGCTTTATAAGCGGCTGGCTGGATTTTCTCAAGCCACCTGTTGTTCTTTACTGTGGATAGCTGATGCCATGCTGGGAACTGAACGGTGCCTGGCATACGAGTGGGGCAGAGATGGTGTGGTGTGCCAGCAGGCGGAGGTTGTGGTCACAGCTGGGAGACATTATTAGCTAGATGTTTTCAGGCTTTCCTAGAGAGAGAGGGAAAAAATGGAAAGAAAATGCTTTAAAAATAGAATATTCAGTGCAGTGCAACTATAAAACGTTATGTTTTAGCCTCCCTGATTTATTATTACTCTTAGTCTGTATTGGGCACAGCGCTAAGCTCCTTCCATGCAGCATGTCATTCCATCTTTACTTCAGGCCTATGAGGGAAGTATTAAGTAGTTGAGGAACCAAAGTCCCTGAAGAGGCTTAAGTAGCTTTCCCAAGATCCAACAGCTTGGAACTGGCAAGAGCCTCCCTCCCAAGTCATCTTGAGAAGTGAATGAAACCAGCTCTGAGTCACAGGTCAAGAGATTGAAGCAGAGTTAAGTAACTCCCCAAAGCCAATGGCCATCAATGCTCAGTATGCGCCCTCCTTGCATACATAAAAGGTGGAGCTCAGGCTCCCAGTCTGTTACCATCTCTGTGAATTCAGTGATTTCCAGGCAGCCATTCCTTGAACACATACTCACTGCAGGACACTTAATAAAGGAGGTGGGCACTAGACATTGACCACAGTCAAATTTGGTTGAGACACCAAGAGTTATGCAAGGATAAGCTTGGCTGCCCAAGACCGTACTGGGTGTGCATTGAGTAGGTAGGTGGGCCTGTGAGCGATAGTGGTTTCCTCCCATAGGCCTGAAGTAACGCATTATATGGTGAGGGCCTACACATGTTGTAGGCCTTTGATACTTATTACCTAATTTCTTTCCAGAATGCTTGTCTGGCCCACCAGCCATGCATGGGTGTCCATAGGACACTTTTACCAACATTGAGTCCTCTGTTTAAAACAAGCAAACAAAATTTATGTTTATTTGATGGGTAGTTTTTGTACCTGACTGTTGCTTTATTCTTATGCATTTTATTAGTAGACGAGGTTGAATCCTTTTCACGTATTTACTAGTCATTTATAGATTCTCCTTCAAAAACTATTTTTTGCCCATTTAACCATTACAGTCTTAATATTTTCTTAACAAATGCGCACAGTTTTTATATACGAAAGTTATCAACCCCCTCTGATCTTTGTGGTGACCATTTTTTAATCTTGTTTGTTCCCTGCAAGTGTTTTTGAAAATGAGAGGATTTCCACTTGGGGTTTAGGTTGGTGTGGATGGCTTTTAAAATCTTCCCACATCCCTTGTTTATTAAAAGACTGGTCTTCCCTTGGTATTGTGGCTTTTACCACTCAAGGAAAAGCAGGTATTTCAGTTCTGGGCAGAAGTAGAATGAATATTGTCTTTCTCTTCATCACTGAGACTCAGCATAACTCTGGCAAGAAGCAAAATGAAACTCATCAAGTAGTAGACAGTACCAGTCCCCTGTGTTCCTAGTATAGTGCCTGGCAGATAGTAGTTGCTGAGAAATACACACTTTGTTGTAGTATTAAAGCAAGTATGAATCTCCCCCTGAGAATTGTGTATTATATCATTATAACCTTGTGTTTTATTATTAATTAGGAGGCAAACTACCTTCTTTCTTTTTTTTCTCTCAAGCTCTTCTTTACTATTTTAAAAAATTACCTGATTATATAAGGAATGGGATATCTATAGGTATTCATAGGTCTTCAGCCTTAATAATCTCCCTTCCAACAAGGGGTTCACAAGGTGCCCTAGGTTTCTTGTGACTTTCTGGAGAGAACTTTATGAAGAGCGATTAAGAGTCTAGACTCTGGTGACAGAAAAATGTGAATTCAAATCCCAAGTTCTGCAGATTACTAGCTGTCTGGCTTCTGGCAAATTATTGGACCTCCCTATACCTCCACTTCTATTTCTGGAAAATAAAGATGACAGCTATACCTATCTCACAGAGTAGAGGTGGTTCTCAGGATTAAGTGATATGATGTATGCAGAGTATGAGACACAGAAGAGGTGAGCACTCGTTGGATGATAGCTATGATTGTATCAACAATAATAATATATGTGTTGGGGGGCAGGAGGCAAGGATCGAAGTAGCCGCAGGGACAGTAACATAAAGGACATTTACATGCCATCCAAACACAGATTCAAGTTCAAATTCTTTCATCAATGGACTCTTTGACTTTGGAGGAATTCCTTTCCTTCTGTGGGTCTGGTTCTTTGACGGTCAAGTGCCCAGCCATCCTCTGCCTGCTGTGGTTGGAGTACTAGCCCCATTGTCGATAGAGCAGTGGCCCCAGCATCCTAATCTGCTTTGCACTCAAGCATGTTAAGAAGCCTTTCTGAGGTTAAATTATGGGGCTCCAGAAAGAGTAAGTCCTCGAACCAGTAGGGTGCAAATTATAAAAACGTAAACAGGTTTCAGCCCAATGAAAGAGCTTTCCATAGTACAGTGTTCAGGCACATACAGCCAGACGCCACATTGCCTGGGTAAGAATCCTGACTCTGCCATAGTCTAGCTGCGTGACTTAGAATATTTTAACCTGACACTCAGCCTCCTCCCCTGCAACACGGAGATAACAATAGTACCTACACCATAGGGTTGTTCTAAAGATTAAATCATTTAATGCTTGTGGTTTGCTTAGATTAGTATCTGAAATATATGAAGCACAGTATAAATGCTTGTTAACAAAACTCATTAAGAATTAGAGAAAATGGGGGCACCTGTGTGGCTCAGTCAGTTAAGCATCCGACTCTTGGTTTCAGTTCAGTTTGTGATCTCAGGGTCGTGAGATCGAGCCCTGCATTGCGCTCCTCGCTCAGCATGGAGCCTGCTTGGGATTCCCTCTTGTTTCCTGTCACTCCCAGGATGCCAGCAGAGGCAGGTGGTATTAAATATGTTGAAGCATCAGAAGAGGACTCGACATGGTGGACTTTACCATTAGTTCCTGATGGTAAAGTCCTCCTGGGTCACCCAGCTAGTCAGTGGCAAGGGAAGCCTCAGATTAACCCAGGTGAAGCCAGAACATAGGAGGGTTTTCTTCCTCTTATCCCCCTCTCATTCTGATTTGAGCTTGTGTTTCCTTGGATGATGTTCTTAAATCACTCCACAAAATTCAGCAGCATGAAGGGCAGACTCAAGCAGCAATCCTTCCCATGCTCACAGAGCAACACTGCTACTCTGAAAGCTGATTTTACTTTCAACCACCTGGTAAGATCCTGGACAGCTGTGATCGACAAGAGGCTCTTGTTGCTATTAAATGAGAGGACTCCTTGGGGCGCCTGGGTGGCTCAGTGGGTTAAAGCCTCTGCTTTCAGCTCAGGTCATGATCTCAGTGTCCTGGGATCAGGGCCCGCGTCGAGCTCTCTGCTCAGGAGGGAGCCTGCTTCCTCCTCTCTCTCTGCCTGCCTCTCTGCCCACTTGTGATCTCTCTGTCAAATAAATAAAGTTTTTTAAAAAATGAGAGGACTCCTCACATCATAAAACCGATGCCTGATCAGCTTGTCAGTTTTATATCTGACCTAGCTGTATCCGCATCTGCCATTTGACTTTAGCCTCTTATTTGGGCAGAAAATACCATCCATTCATCTGCTCTCTACCACCCGCCACTCACTAAAGACCAGAAGAAGTATGCCTCCAGCAGATGTTTGCTTATAGACCATGTAGGCCAAGGGCCATGGGAGAGCTGGGGCAGAGATGATTTCTCGCTTGGAGAACCAGGTTAGACTGAAGCCCACATAGATGCGGCTTCCTGCATGATTGGAGGTTGGGTATCAGTCTCCCCAGCCCTGACCAGGGCTGAAACACGTACTGGAAAGGCAAGATAAGGTGTGAGCACATAGGTGAATTTCCCTAAAGTAGTGAAAGCAGCTAGGCCCGGGGTGGGTGGGTGCTACGGCTAAAAGGGGTTCCTGGGAGGTTCATAATTGCTAGAGTCTTGAGGCACACCTGCAGACCTTGAGAATCCATGGCACCATCCTGTGTGTTACAGTAAGGCCGGGCCCCCAAGAGTTCTTAACCACACCAGGAAAAGTGAGTGTCGGAAAAATTGTCTTCAGGACGCCACCAGAGTAGGGGGTTGAGGTTTGCCTACACTAGAGACCTCAACCTAGGTCCAGAGAGAAGACTATTCACTCCCTGCAAATGGCAGGATGGCCTCAGAATCTGAGCAATCTGGGTTCGTGTCCCTGCTTTGCCAAGTTCCACCAAATGAGTTACTTAACCTCTCCAACCCCTCATTTTCCTCTTCTTGAAAATAGAAGTGATAAAAGTCCCCGATTCATTGGGCTGTTCTGAGAATCACATAGGATAGAATGTAGGTAAAGCACTTAGCACTCATCTTGGCAAAAACTAATTGCCTAGTGCATGTTAACTATTATAATCATCATTGCTGTCATTACAGGTCAATTACCAGAAGTAAATAGATAAAACTCTTTAAAACACACACACACACACACACACACACACACACACACACACACCCGAAGACACCAGACACATGAAAACATGCTCAGCATCACTTGACATCAGGGAAATACTTCCATACACTCTAAAAAAAAAGATTTCATTTATTTATTTGAGAGATAGAGAGAGGGGATGAGTGAGGGTAGAGACAGAGGAAGAGGGAGCAGCGGGCAGAGGGAGAAGCAGACTCCTTGATACAGGACTCAAACCCAGGAACCTGGGATCATGACCTGAGCCGAAGGCAGGTGCTTATCTGACTGAGCCACCCAGGCGCTCCTTCCCTACACTTTTTAAGGCATACAGTATGTCACAATAAAACCATTATTAAAAAGAGAAAAAAAGAAAAGTGGTGTGACAGGGTGGTTAAGAATATACACGTCCTGGCTCACCCTCCCAGCTCTATGACCTATTTCCTCTGACTGTCTGGGTAAATCATTTAGCCACTTGAGGCTCATAGGACCAAACTCGGAGGGTATTGTGGGAATTAAATGAGGAAATTCCTTTAAAATGCTTAGGACAGTGCCCTGCACAAAATAAACGAGAATTTATTGCTGGTTATTATCTTTATAGATGTTTTCCCCTCTGCAACTCTCAACCCTGTTGTGTTCCATGTGATTCCAGTAGCTTTTACTCCCATCTCCCAAGCTGTACTGTAGGCAAGTGTTGAGTGTCACTGGTGGTCTCCCGAGGTGGGTGGTTGGGACTAAGACGGTCAGGCCTTAGCGCATAATCCAGCGGTAGTGGAAAGAGGTAAAGTTAGGAGCCCAGCCCAGGAACTAAAGGCATTGTGGGGGCGCCTGGGTGGCTCAGTTGGTTAAGTTACTGCCTTCGGCTCAGGTCATGATCTCGGAGTCCCGGGATCGAGCCCCGCATCGGACTCCCTGCTCAGTGGGAAGCCTGCTTCTCCCTCTCTCACTCATGCTGCTTGTGTTCCCTCTCTGGCTGTGTTTCTCTCTGTCAAATAAATAAATAAAATCTTTTTAAAAAGGCACTGTGGCTTTAAAAGGTAATTGTCTTGGGGCACCTGGGTGGCTCAGTTCATTCTTGATTTCAAGTTCATTCTAGATTTCAGCTCAGGTCAGGATCTCAGGGTCATGAGATTAAGCCCCGTGTCTGGTTCTGTGCTCAGTGGGATGCCTGCTTGAAATTTGGTCTCTCTCTCCCTCAACCTCTCCCTCTGGTTGCCTTTTCTATCTCGCTCTTAAAATAAATAAATAAAATCTTTTTTTAAAAAAAAGATTATTGTTTTCTAGAGGTCCCGTGGCTGAGTCAGTTCCCCAGTGGAGCCTGTACCATGACATGACCCCTTCCTTCCAGCCCCCCCCAACCCTCCAGCCAGTCCTACACATACACTCATGGCTGACGCATTTGCCACTTTCTTCAAATATTTGCAAAAAGCTTCCCAGAGTAGGAAGCTTCACGGCTGCTGAGCATTCCATGAGAAAGATGAAGCAGTGGTCTCTATGGCAACGCTTTGGCACTTATTAGTGTTTGCGGAGGCACTGAAGCAAGAGCGGGGTCCTGACAGGCCCTTGCTGGGAAGGGATGAGGAGCGGAGAGGCCTGGGGTGTGCAGAGTTGTTCTCACTTTGCCCTCTTGGGTGGTACCCCTCTGGGATGGTCCTGGGGGAATGTTTGGGGCACATTGTGGCCAGATGGCATCAGAGAGAGTTTGAACTCTCTTCTGGAAGCCCCAAAACGACTTGCCTTGCCCTGTACCCCTTATCTTTGCCACTAGGCCCGGCTTCCCCAAACAGCCCTGTCCCATTCCTCTGCTGCCCCACACCTTTGTTTCTCCTTCCACCCCCTCCACGAACTATATAGATCGAGACAAAATCATGGCATTGGAGACCTTCTGCACCTTTCTTTTTCCAGAAGCTCTGGCTGCTCCCCTCACCCTACCCTCTGTACCATCTGCTTCAACAAGATTGTTCAACCTCATCCTACCTCCACTCCCTGTCACACTGAGAGTGCGTCTACTCCCTGCCTCTCTCCCATGCAGTTAATTTGTTCTCCCTGCTCAGAGTTGCTGACTCCCTCACCCACACACTGGGGATTTTCCTTTCCTTGAAGACCCATCTCAAGCCTCAGTTTCTTCAAGAAACTTTCTCTGACCACCCCAACTCAATGTACTCTCCTTCTCTGAACTCCCGTTGCTGTACTGCACAGACCCATCACGTACCGAAACACTTAAAACACATGGCCTTTTCAAGTGTTGCCACAGCTTAGATGCCTCTATCCAACTGGACTGTAAACTCCTGCCTGAAAGGGGATTTTTTAAAGGTTTTATTTATTTATTTGAGAGAAAGTGAGAGAGAGAGAGAGGGCATGAACAGGGGAGAGGGGCCGAGGGAGAGGGAAAAGCACACTCCCCACTGAGCAGGGGGCCCAATGTGAGACTCAATCCCAGGACCCTGAGATGGTGACCTGAGCCAAAGGCAGGCACTTAACTGACTGAGCCATCCAGGCACCCCTGAAAGGAGATTTAAAAAAGAATTTTTGTTTTCCCCACAGCCCCTAGGATAGTACCCTGCTTGGAGTTAAGGAATTAATTAGACAATATATGCAAAGGGCTTAGCCCAGTGTCCAGTATAGAATCAGTGCTTACGAGATGTGTGGTCTTAGTAAAAAACCCCTCAATGACTTCCACTCAACACATCTTGAGTTGCCTGTGTCACCTCCGGGGCATCCACTGGGTCTTAGGCCTGGAGTTTCCATGAGCCATTATGTTGGCAGAGCTCTGTGAGTAGCCCTTGGCCTTATCCTCACCTTCGGCTGCTGCCCACTTATCACTAGAAATCTGTGGACCAGCTACATAATTTGCGGGGCCCAGTGAAGAATAAAAATCGGAGACCTCTGGCTCAAAAATCAAGAATTTCAAGACAGTGAGAGCAGAGCTGCACTGTGCAGGCACACCTATGAAGCCAGCCCTGCTAGCCATCCCTAGTCCTTTGCACCGCTCCCCATGTCCCTGGAACAAGAGACGGGAAATCCACATGTTGATAGTTCATACCCAGTGGTTCTAGAGTCATGTACTAAAAGCCAGTTCTCTGAAAATGAACTTATTGAACATCAAATTGCTGAATGGCCAAGTGTCCAAATGACCAGTTTGTCATATTTGTAGTAGTTTTTATTTTGTCCCACCTTGCCCCTCCCCCCACCCAGGGCCTGCGCAGGCCCCTGACCGTACCTGGGTCCATGCTCTCAGCTGCATTCTCCCCTGGGTCTCAGTAAACTGGACCATAAAGGAAAGGCTGCATCTATTTTCCCTATTCTGATTTCTTTTGAATCAGTCATGGTTTCTTCTGAGGCTCAACGTGAACAGCCACTCTGCCACCCCACATCCTACTCACAGAACATCCAAGAAATAAAAGCTCAAAGTAAAGGATGCTTCAGTGCTTACTGTGAATAAGGTTTCCAAATCAAGAGAATCTCTTGCCTTCATTAAACATTGCAGACTTTTCCCTAGCACTTGCATATACCCTATCCATTATAACTACCTACCAACTTATTTTGTGTTTTCTACTAGTCCTTCTGTTTCTCTCTTCTTTCTTCTTGCCTTCTTTGGCATTGATTTTTTTTTATCACTTTATCTCTCCCCTCTACTGGTTTGGAAGATAATCACTCTTTTTTTTAAGATTGTATTTGTTTATTTAGAGAGAGTAGGGGGAAGGGTAGAGGGAGAGGGAGAGAGAGAATCTCCAGCAGACCCCGGCCTGAGCATGGAGCCTAACACGGGGCTTAATCTCAGACTCCAAAATGATGACCCGAGTCAAGATCAAGAGTCGGACACTTGACTGACTGAGCCACCCAGGTGCCCCTGGAAGATAAACACTCTTTATATTCGTTTAGTTATTACCTGAAAATTAGAGTGTGCCTCTTTAATGTATCATAGTTTTTTTAAAATTATATTTTTACGTGGTTCATGGGTAATGTCGGGACCTTAGAACAGTCTAACTCCATTTCTTTAAACACAGAATCATTTTACAGTCTGTTTCTGATATGTCCAATATCTGAAGTCTCTGTAGGTCTGTTTGTTGTTTGCTTTTTTTTTCTAGCAGCTTCGTGGACGTGGTACCTTATTTCCATATGTATCTGGTCATCTTCCTATGCCAGTCATTGTACTTGAAAAAGTATTTGGAGGAATCATTAGAGGCCCAAGATAAAGTTATGCTTCTTCAGAGAGGGAATTTGTGTTTGCTTTGGCCAGGATTCTGGGCCACTGCTCCTCTGTGACCATTTAGTCTTGAAACTTGAGCCTTCCTGGACAATAATGATCTCAGACTGCAAGTCCACATGATTCCTAGGTGGTTCACCCTTATCCTACAAGTATAATTATTTGGAGCTGTCAATTTCTTTGGGGGATAGTTTCCTACCAGATTTCTCACCGTCCTTGGGCTTTCATTTCTGCTTGCCTTGATGGTTTGCTCCTCAGGGATTTCAACTTGAAAGTTACAATTTGCTGGCCCTGGAAAATGCCCTTAGAGAAAAAGAAGATTCCTCCCTTCCTAGTCATATTTCTAGGTTCCCATTATCACTTCACTTGTGTCCTAGGATACTCACTATCTTGTCAATTATTTATCGGCTTGAAGAAGATTCTCAACAATATAATCTATCCAGAGATTTGGGGTCGTTTCAACACTTACAAGAAACCAAAGTATATGGCATGCAATTCTGTCATCATGCTTTGAAGTTAACAGGTGGACTGGGAGGTGAAAGCTATATATACTTTGTGGATGAGGAAACTTCTTGAATTTGCTTGCCCAGAGCCACACAGTGTATTAGTGACAGAGCTTCAAGGAGAACCTAGGTTTCCAGTAGATATCCCATACACTCTGCTGTATCACTGTCACATTACCAAACAATGGAGGAGTGTTATTCCCCCAATGTGCTACCCCCTACTCTTGATAAATGTCAGGAGGATGACCCATGGTGGCGTCTGCTTTTCCTTCAATGGCTACCCCCACAGCATTCCCCAAGGGCAAGATGTGCTGTCTTCATTTAGTCTTTGGCCACCCTGCTTCATATAGGAATCCCTAGAAAAAGGGTTGGCAACTCTTCCAAAGCCATGATGTCCTGGCCCTTTCCTTTCCTTCCTGTCCAAGACCCCTAGTCACACCCCGGCTGTTGCCTTAGAAAGAGGGAGACCGAGGTCACAGTGGGGCATGATTGTTGGCGGATACCTGGGTGCCTTCTTGGCTACTGTGGTGGCCTGACTCTGTCGACTTCCCCCTCTCATGCTGTAGCCGCAGTCCCTCAGGTGCACCCCTAGGGAATCTACGTATCAGAGTTCTGAAGTGTATTTACACACGTTTGTTAATTTCTCCATCTGTGCCATCATCTGTGACTAGCAGAAGTTGATCTTGGAATGTGTTTAAGCAGGTTAGTGGAACAAAAACACCCAGAAAGCCTGCCATTCTGGCATTGCCCACCTAAGCTGGACCATTAAAATTGTGCCTTTTATGGGGCAGTGGGTGGGATGGGGGGGCTTGCAGAGGAGATTCAAATGGAGACGGAAGATTCAGGCCATGGCCTATGACACTCAGACATTGTGATCTGAGTGATCACGACCTCTTCAAGGGAAGCCCAGCGTACAGACACCTTAGCCCCAGACCTGCCCAGACCTTTCCTCCATTCCTCCCCTCCCCAGCGAAATTGACTTCCATCTTAATGCTCAGGTGCCATTCGTTCTTCTTCCCAAGTATCCTCAGCAGATGCTACAAGTAAAATGTAGCACAGGTGTCTGGAAAGAGGCCAACAAGGGCAAGCAATGGGAAAAGTGCCCAAAACATTCAACGTTTTCCAGTATGCCAGGTTGCCAGGATTGTGTTATATTTTTATTTTCAACTGTTATATTTTCTGACATTTTGAGCACAGTATTGCTATTGATATCTGAAAAGAACTGTGGATGATTTAGCATACGGTTATGGATTTCTTTTTCATTTAAATAAGAGATTTTACTAAACTAGCTATCTGCCTAAGTGTGATGTGATTGCACTGACTGCCTGATGTTTTCCCAGGATAATGAGAAGGAAGATAATTGGAAAGTTGAGAAAGGAAGGTAATTGGAAAGTGGGATTCATTAAACAGAAGTCGGATCTCTTCTGTTAAGTGAGGGCCGCGTGTCCTACCAGCAGTCGTGTCAAGTCCCACACCTTCAGCTCTGGAGGCTCTGTTGGAATGAGTGTTTGTTCTCCTCTAGGAAGTGAAGGTCTCACGATTCTAGACAACTGCCTCCATGGGTGATTTCACTCCATCCCAGCTACTGCTTCCATGGGCAGTAGAGCTGGGGCTAGTCTGATGGGCTGGGAGGAGGAGGGAAGGGCAAGTGTCAGTGGCACTGTGATTCTAGTGGGGGGTCTAGTGGACAGACACTTTTCATCTCTGGTCACCTCCATTTGACCCCACTTCCAGGTTTTTGTTTCTGTCATTGCCAGTCCACGAAACTGCGGTGACCTAGCCTTCTCATCTCCTGATCTACATTTCCCTCTGTGACTTCATATCCTACTGTTAACCAGGGACACTCTGGCTGGCTTGCTCCATCTCAGGCCAGAAGAGAGCCTTGAGCGATGGTGGGCAGATAGAGCTGTATGGGAGTGGAGACAGAGGAAGGCAAGAAGGGAGCTATCCTTTCCTGAGGGCTTGCTATGTGCTGGTCACAGTTTGCGATGCCTCGATACATTCACCACAAAAGGAAGGGTCAAAATGGCTCAGGCCCACTTGTTTTCCCTGCATAGAGGAGGTAGTACTGTGTTGGGGAGGGATTACCCTGGGAGGAGTAAAGAACCTCGTGGTCAGACAAGCACGTGACTTTAAATGAGCCATTTCCCTTCACTGGGCTTCAGTTTACTCATCTGTAAAAAGGACGCATACTCTTTGCTCGGCTTTATCACATAGGACTCTTGTGGGGGCACAGTGATAGAGATTAGAGGGTTTAGAAAGGTATGCAATATTGTGGGGCACCCTGGTGGCTCAGTCAGTTAGATGTCTGTCTTGGCTCAGGTCATGATACTATGGTCCTGGGATCCAGCCTTATATCCTGCTCTGTGCTCAGCAGGGAGTCTGCTTCTTCCTCTCCCCACCTCCTGCTTATGCTCTCTCTCACTATGTTCCTCTCTCAAATAAATAAAAATTTAAAAAAAAGACAGGTGTGTAATATTGTAAAAATCATGTGAGGCATACAGAACCAGCAGAATCCAGATGGGGTGGGGGATTCCAGGTCTCAGCCCAGCAACCTGCCATCTGGATGGCTTGTGCGAGTGGCTTAACCTCTGTGTGCCTTCGTTTCCACATCTGTAAATGAGGATATGGGTAGTAGCTCTTCATTGGGGTTTTGTAAGAGAAGATGAGATAATGTATCAAAAACATTGAGAAGAGTTCTAGCATATAGTAAATGCTATGTAAGTAGTATTTATTATTACAAAGAGGCAATACTATAAGGTATCCCATTCCCCTATCTTTCCCATGTGCACTTTCCCAGTGTTAATAACCCTCAGAGAGACGGAACTTGGCTAATGCTGCAATCCCATATATACCGTATGTAGTTATCGAAGTGCTAGGGCATAATGGAGAACCGTGCCCTAGAACATACATGGACCACAGCAGCTGGTTATATAAGGGAGTGGAAGATCAATACTCCCCAGCAGATGAGGGGCAGGCTGCTTTAAACCTGACAGTCATAAAGGATTCACTCACATAAACTGAAGGTTCAGGAGCTCCTGGGTGGCTCATTTGGTTAAGTGTCTGCCTTCGGCTCAAGTTGTGATTTTGGGGTCCTGGGATTGAGCCTCATATCGGGCTCCCTGCTCAGCGAGGAGTCTGCTTCTCCTCCTCCTTCTGCCCCTCGTCCTGGCTTTCATTACTCCAAAGCATTTAGTGAGCACCTACCTTGTGCCGTTTGGAAGATGCAAAGGGGACTGAGGCCTGGTTGCTGACTTCAGAGAGGTGATGGTTTAGTGGCAGAGAGAAGACACAACTTCATACTCAACACATTGTAACACAGGACAGTGTTCATTACGAGGTGAAAAGAGAACATGCCCATACTCTTTATAAGCGAAAATGATATAAATGCGAATGGTTGCAGTTTTTTGTACAGGCCTTAAGAAGTGCAAAGTGCCATGGGCACCAGGGATCATTTCTTGCTGGGGCATCAGGGAAGGCATGGAAGAATGAGGCTTCCAACAGGCAGAACTGAAGGCAAAGCATACCAGCAAAGCCTTGGAGAGGAAAGCACACAGAGTGTGAAGGCACCAGTGAGTATCTGGTGTTGGCTTGCACGTAGGATACCTATGGAGGTTTGCTGAGGGAGAGCAAGGCTGAAAAGTGTGGTTGGAGCTGGGCTGAAATGCCATTCTAGAAAGTTCGGTTTATATAGTAGGCAGTGGATAGCCATGGGGAGTTTTGGAGCAGAGCAATTTCATCATCAGATTGCCCTTTTGGAAGGCTCTCAGATAGCAGGGCACAGGAAATGCCACCTTCTCTGGCCACCTCAAGGACATCTGTCTTCCGTGCTCTCTCTATCGTGCATCATCAATCTTTCTCTCTCTGTGGAAATGTAATGGGAACCTGCTGATTTCCAAAAGAAAGAAAGAAAGAGAAAGAAAAGAAAAAACAAAAGGAAACCTCTGCTGACTCCAAATTCCCTTCCAGCCCCCACCCCCGCCCCGTTATTTCTCTACTGCCCTGATAGCAGAACTTCTAGGAGAAAAATAAAAAAGATGTTCATATTCTTGTTTCCGCTTCTTCACTTATCACACTTCTCTCAACATCTCAGCTTGCTCTAGACACCTTTCTTTCCCCTGGCATGTGATGGTCACTCGTGTCAGGGTCACCAATGACCTCCAAAGAGTCATAGCCAATGGTCATGTCTCTGTCCTCTTTCTACAATGCTCTCTTCTGTTGCTCTTCACAACTGCACACTCTCCAGTTTTCCTCTAATCTCTGCAGCTGTCCCTTGTCAGGCTCCCTGGCTGACATTTTCTTTTCTGCCTCGCCTCGAACTGCTGGAATGTCTGTTGCTCTAGGTCCTCTGTATCAGTCTCATAAAATGACCTCACTCAGTTTCATAGTCTTAAAAATTCTCTACATGATGAGGTGCCTGAGTAGCTCAGTCGGTTAAGCATCTGCCTTTGGCTCAGGTCATGATCCCAGGATCCTGGAATCAGGTCCCACATTGGGCTCCTTGCTCCATAGGGAGCCTGCTTCTCCCTCTCCCATTCCCTCTGTTTGTGTTCCCTCTCCATCCAACAAATAAATAAAATCATTAAAAAAAATTCTCTTCATGCTGATGGGCCTTGCATTTATATCTTTAGCTCTCACCTCTCCACTGAGCTTTGGACTCCTATATCCTAACATCCACTTAAATCTCCACTTAGAGCTCTATCATCTTAGAACTTGTCATGGCCCCTAAACCCCCTTGATCCCTGTCCCTGTCACCTTCACCATGAAATTGTTCCCATCCTACCTCATGCTTCCCCATCCAAGTAAGTGGATTTGTCCAAGACCAAAACCAAAGCCTTGTTCTTGATCTTACTTTCTGTCCCCCAACACGTCCTGTTTATGTATTTATCAACAAATATTATTGGCTTCACCTCCAAAACGTATTTTAAAAATCTACCCATTCAATCTCCACTGCTCTCATCTTGGTCCAAACCACCATCATCTCTTACCTAGGCAACCTAGGCAGAGATAATAGTCTCCCAACTGGTCTTCCCACTTAATACTTTTCTCCTCTGTGTTATTATATATCATTATTATATAATTATTAATTATAGGGTCTATAATGAATTCTACAGAGAACCTCCAGAGAGAACTTTTAAAAATGTAAGTAAGTTCATGTCACTCACTGACTTGAAACCAGGCGAAAGCTTCTCCTTGTGCTTACAATAAAAGCTAAATGCCTAACTGAAACTTATAAGGGCCCTAGAAGCTCTGGCCCCTGCATGTTTCTTGAGCCTCGTCTTGTGCCAAACGCCCTCTTGCTGACTGTATTCCAGGCTGGCTCTTTCTTCTGTCCTGTAAACAAGCCAATTAGAACCTCTGCTCCAGGGCACCTGGGTGGCTCAGTCGTTAAGTGTCTGCCTTCGCTCATGATCCTCCGGTCCTGGGATGGAGCCCCACGTCGGACTCGCTACTCACCAGGAACTTGCTTCTCCCTCTGCCCCTGCCCCCTGCTCATGATCTCTCATGCTCTCTCACTCTCTCAAATAAGTAAATAAAATCTTTTTTAAAAAAAGAATCTCTGCATCAACACTTCTTTCTTCTTAGGATGTTGGTTGTTCCTCTGATTCTTTGCATGCAGTGGACTGCTTTGTGTCACTTAGGTCTCAGCAGGTGACCTCTTCAGAAAGCCCTGTCTAAACCACCTAAAGTAGCCTCCCTTCCTTGCCATCACTTGGCGATACATCAGGCTGTTTTCTTTTCTTTCTCTTTCTTTCTTTTTTTTAAAGATTTTATTTATTAGAGAGAGAGAGTGAGAACAGCAGTGGGAGGGGCAGAGGGAAAGGGAGAAATAGACTCCCCACTGAGCAAGGAGCCTGATGCGGGTCAGATGCTTAACCAACTGAGCCACCCAGGTGCCCTTATTTTCTTCATAGCATTTGTCTTTATCAAGGTAATTTGTTAAGGGTTTAGTAAGCATTAAAGGTCATTCTTGAAGCATTGGCTGCTCCCTACCACACAACCTGAAGGTAAGCTCTATGTGGCCAGAAAGCTTTTCTGGCCTGTTTGCTGCTGCATTCCCTATGTCTGGAATAGTATCTGGCATGTAGTAGATGCACAATAAATATATATCTAGCAAATGTTGAGTAAATTAACTGGCAGCACTGTGGACACTGCAGTAGTATGGGCGACATACAATAAAGACTTTAACAAATTGGTGGCCGTAAAGAAGCAAAATGGAGGAGAAAAAAAGTCACTGTTGGACCAAACCCACTCAGATTTCATCAAAGGGTATTTAATACTGGAAACATCAGAAGACTCTTCCTAGGTCACAGTTTCTATTACAGAGTAGCAAAACTAGAACCACAGATCAGTTAAGCTATAGGTCATTATCCACCCATTAATTGAGAGAGAGAGAGAGAGAGAGAGAGAGAGAGAGAAAGAGAGAAATAAAGGACCATATTAGTAGAACTTGCTATCTGGAAATTACAGGAGTGGAAGGGAGATGAATGATGATTCCATGATTTCTTTCCATTAAAACAAAGTCAAGAGTTTGAGAGAATTGCTGGTGGGTGGAAAGGGAGGATGACAGGTTTGGTTTAGAGCAGGCTGATTTTTACTCCTCCCCTGAGGTTTCTGGCAAAGCCTCTCAGTGTGGGTCTAGGATTCTGTAGCAAGGTCTTGGGAGGAGGTAGAAATTGAGGGCATCACCAGCACAGAGATGGAGAGTCTAAAGCATGGAAATAGGGATCCTTGGGGAGTCCAAAGCAACTGAAGGGTAAAGGAAATCCTTATTTCAAGGGATGTGTTTATCACATCTCGTAGCTCCCAGGAAGTACAAGCAGAAAGCATGGATTATAGTAATCTCCAATTTTCCCCCAGCCTCTTCCATTGGGCCCCCGCTGCTGTCCACCCCCTCCTTTGAACAGTTCTGTGAATTCTTTCCCATGCAGGGGGCCCCCAGACGTGGGCGTGGGGAGGCACTCTCATCCTCCCTGATGTCAGCTTCCTAGCATATGCTCCTCACTACTCACAGGGACAGACAGAGAGATTAGCAATGGAGAATATCTTGGAATGACCACGGTCATTTGGGGGAAAGACCTGGCTGTAAAGCCATCGGCACTATTTTGCTCTCCCCATACGAACGCACCTTCTAATCTCTTCCACACCATAAACAACACAGTCAGCGGCCTGAGCATCAACAGTCTCACCAAGGCACATAAAGTATTTTTGTATCTGGCTAATATCGTCAATTGAAGCACTGTCATAATTTATATTCACTGCCAGTGCGTGGCTTGGCAAGAGGATGGAGGTCATCTGAGTAGCAGGGCTGGGACAAGGTCCTCACACCTTTAGGCCCAGCCCCTCAGCTCAGAAGGAGCTGTGGGCAACAGTCTCAGCCTGTGACCTTACCCTCTCCCTTTGCCACGAAGCAAGATCTCATCCTCCATGCTGGGCTTCATCTTGAGCCTCTGGTGGGCTTGTGCAGAGAATGTATATAACAGGGTCTGTAATGAGGACATGACAATGAGGGTTTTGTTTTGATTGAAGTGCCTATTTGTCCTGTGTCTGTGTCTAGACCCCACAAGGCAAGCCTATGGCTGGGGTGGGGGCGGTTGGTAGGAGAGGAGAAGGCTCTCAAACACAGACTCACGGGAAAAGGTGGCAGGTGGGCCAAGCCTTTTAGCTTCTACAGAAACTAAACCTAGAACTTCATCTGGGCCTTGGGCCCTGAGCTTAAGCAGAAAGAGAGAAGTGGGTTTTCTTCTAGAGCAAGACTAAATAGTGTGAATTTGGATTCTAGAAAAAAATTCTACTCGCATCGGGGGAGGGGGAGATGAATGCTCCCTGGAAGCAATGAGTTTGTGTGACTTCTTCACCTCTACGTCCCTGGGGCCCAGAAGAGTACCTGACACATAGTAGATGCACAGCAAACAGTTGTTGAATATGTGAATGGAGGCAAAAACGATTTGAATGTGAATCTCCAGTCTTAGAATTTTATTAACAAACTCAGCTTGTCCAGTGGAAAAATCTCTGTAGTTTTCACTTTAAGAATTTATTTTGTGTAACATTCTAGGCAATAAGCCAGAAGCCCATAGCGATTGCTTTAAAAAATGGTCTTGTGCCCATTTCTTCCTTTTCGTGTTTCTCTCTAGACCTAAAGTTCCATGTTGACCATTTTCAGATTTTTTTTTTCCTCTTGGGCTAATAATCCTTGTCAGCTCTCATTTTTCTGCCCCCTATCACTGGGTTGCTGCTGAAAGCTGAGGCTCTGGGCACTTGGACTTCCATTTTCATGCTGATTTATGTCTTGAATGACATCAGTGGGGGGTCCTTATGGAAAATGTATGTGTCCCTGCGCACGCAGATGCCTACATGTGAGCAAATTGTCAGTCCTTGGGAGAAGGAAGAGAACTAAAGAGAACAATGGAGGCTGCTGATTCACATCTTCTCAGCCTGTCTCTAGATTCATTATAAGCACTAGACAGAAAGACCTCAGTAGGTACCGAGTCTCAACTAGACTAGGTGATGCTCTCACAATTCAAGGTAGTGATTGGCCTTCCAAAATCACACTCCAATAACTCTTGGCGGTTCCAGTCATGGTACATTAGGAGACTGGGAAGTGTGAATGCCAAGTGGGCCCATGGCTGTAAACAGTATGTCTGAGAGGAGGATGCTGGTTGTAGAAGGTACCATCTATTCCACTCCCCAGGCCCAGGCTGAGCCAAGTTCCTCACGCTGCCTAATTCAAAAACCGGAGCTCTGTCCCATTAGCCCTCCTCCCAGCTTTTCCCTCCATCTCCAGAAATGGCTGAGGGATGGAAATCCAGAAATCTGCAGTGTTAGATTCCTTATTGTGAAAGGGCAAGACTGAAGGAGCGGGCAGGTGTCAGAGGCCATGAACAGTCTCTCTAGGTCAGCAACACTGGAGAACGAGCTACTCAACACAACAAAATACCGGAACATGAACCAGAAGGCCCCCAGAAAATGGTTCACTTAGCTGGTAGCGAAAAAGTTTGCTTTGTTTTGTCTGACAGAGAATGTAGTCATGGTCAGCAGCTTCTGTTTTCAGTCCCTCCACCGTGTGGTTTCACTAAGAAGGGCAGCTAACGTTTAGTGTTCACTGTGCCCCCAACAGTGCCTTAGTCCTCCAGAGAACATTATCTCACAACTTTGTTTCATTGTCCGTGTTCCCACGGGGGCGGGTACTATTTATGTTATCATCCGTTTTTAGATGACGATGCCAGGGCTTAGAGTGGTGCATAAGTTTTCCTGGGTCTACAGCTACTGAGTCATAGAGGTGGGATTGGAAGCAACGCTCTCTAACATCAGAGCCAAATCTGCTAACCAACACATTATCATAGATGTTCCTTCCTTTGACCCTTTTACAACACATGATAACTTGATAAAGTCTTAAGCTGATACAGTGGTGATACAAGTGGATGATTTTTCTCTTTTTTAAAGATTTATTTATTTGAGAGTGAGCGAGAGGAGGGGCAGAGGGAGAGAGAGAGAGAAAAAAAAATCCCGAGCAGATGCCCTATTGAGCACGGAGCTTAATGCAGGGCTCAATCTCACAACCCTGAGACCATGACCTGAGCCGAAATCAAGAGTCTCAGCTGACTGAGCCACTCAGGAGCCCTGCACATGGATGATTTTGTAAAGATTTTGACTTCTTTTGTGGAATAGGGAATTTCACAACATTGCCGTAACCCTGTTCTATGTCAGAGAAGCTCAAAAGATAAGGGCACTGTGCTATACTTTAATCCTTTGTTAAATAGTAAACCATGTTATAGATATTATTAAACTATGTACAGACATTGGTGGCTTTCACTGTGAAAACTTCTGATAAGTACAGAGCACGGGGGTCTCATACACACAGATGTATTAGGTTCATGTAGGTTCTTCTAAGGTGTGCGACATATTCAGGAAGACAACCCCATGTAATTGAGGTGAAGGGTTTTTGAGACAGGGCTTTCCTATGTATTAACTTCCAGGAGGGAGCTGAGATTAGAATATAGAGAAGGGTAGGATTCAGATATACTCTTTTAAATAAGATTTTATTTATTTGAGAGAGAGAGCATGGCCGGCGATCCCAAAGGCAGATGCTTAACTGACTGAGCCACCCAGGCACCCCAACATTATCTACTTTATTTTATTTTATTTTTTAAAGATTTTATTTTTTATTTGACAGAGAGAAAGAGCTAGCACAAGCAAGGGGAGTGGCAGGCCAAAGGAGAGAGAGAAGCAATCACCCTACTGAGCAGAGACCCTGACATGGGGCTCCATCCCAGGACCCTGGGATCATGATTTAAGTCAAAGGCAAATGCTTCACCAACTGAGCCACCCAGACACCCCAGCTTCAGACACACTTGATGGAATGAGCTCTGCCTAATTGAAGGATGAGTTGCTATCAATGGTTCAGTAGCCTGTGAGAAAGTTGGGATCCCAATAAGTTCTAGATCTTGAGGTTCTCAATACTCTTTCTCAGCTAATTACTAGTTTCTACCAGTGTAAATGGGGGTGGCTGTGGTGGTGTTGAAAGCTCCATGTCTTCCAGATTACAAGGTTATATCAGTTTATGATTCTGGGATTGAATATGTCAGGTCGAACTGACATTAGAACTGTCAGGTTGTCTCTGTTTCTTTATCTGTACAGAGTAACTAATGGAAAGTTATAGGTCATTGAATGGTCACCAATTGGCAACCTTTGTAGAGTATTAGTTCCCTATGTGTTCTAATTGTATGGCTATCATTTGCTCACAGGTCCATTCCAGGCCCAGGCAAAATCATATGGAGACCCTCAGACCAATATACATACAGTAGGATAACTCTTACCCCAACTTAGACTCTCATGATGTGCCTTGCCACACTGGCCCCATCCAACCCAGAGCCCTTTCTTCTTCCCTTGACACAGCCATTCAGGGCCCTTGTCCACCGATCGGAATAATCCCATGGAGCACCTCCTCAGACCAAGGCCCATACCACTATTGTACATATCCTAAGACAGCCCTCCTGGTTACAACTATGCGGCCTTGAAACTGGGAATCACTGGATCATAGTGAATGCCCCCCCCCTGACTTTTTTCATTGTAATAAATATTGAAAAAGGGAACACGTAAGTGGCTTTTCCAAATTTAAATTCCACTGAAGTGTATGAATGTACATTGGATTGATTTTCCACATTTTGTTTATCCCGTTCATGTATTGATGCACATTTGAGTTGTTTCCGCTTGGGGATTTTATAAATAATGCTTCCATTAACACTTTTTTAAAGATTTATTTATTTGAGAGAGAGAGAGAGAGAGAGAGAGAGAGAGAGCATGTATGGAGAGGGGCAGAGGGGAAGGGAGAGAATCTTAAGGAGACTCCAAGCTCAGCAAGACGCCCATCGCCTGGCTCAATCCCACAACTCTGAGATCACGCACTGAACCAAAACCAAGAATTGGATGCCTAACTGACTGAATCACCTAGGTGCCCTGCCATGAACATTTCTATACAATATTTTTTCTGCAGACATAATGTTTTCATGTCTCTTAGACATATACCTCAGAGTGAAATTGTTGAATCATATAGTAACTCTATGTTTAACATTTTGAGGAATAGTCAAACTGTTTTCAACAATGGCTGAACCATTTTACATTTGCACCAGCAGTGTATAAGGATTCCAATATCCCCAATACTTGCCAATATTTGTTATTTACCTCTAAAAAAATCATAGCCATCCTGTTGGGTATGAGGTGGTATCTAATTGTGGTTTTGATTTGAATTTCCCTAGTATGTTGCTGAGAATCCTCCTGTGTTTTGTTTGTTTGTATATCCTCTTTGTAGAAATTTCTGTTTAAATCCTTTAGCATTTTAAAATTCCTTACCATTTTAATCGTCTATTAATTTTATTATTTTGTTGTAGAAGTTTCTTATATATTCTAGATATAAGTTCCTCATCATATATATGATTTATAAATATTTTCTCCTGTTTTGTGCATTGTCTTTTCACTTTCTTCATAGTGCCCTTTGACACACAAAACTTTTAATTTTTTTTATTGTTACTAAAATTTTTTTTTCCAGTGTTCCAAGATTCATTCCCCATTCCCCACACCCAGTGCTCCACGCTTTAGGTGTCCCCAGTACCCACCACCAGGCTCTCCCATCCCTCCACCCCCCTCCCTCCAAGTCCCTCAGTTTGTTTCTGTGTCCAAAGTCTCTGTTGTTA